>JAJIBD010026977.1:0-122595 GCA_021461705.1 Cryptotis parvus
TCATTGATCACTTGAATCCCGTTATTCATCGATTTGCTCGAGCGGGCGCCAGTAACATTTCCATTGGACCCTATCACGTGCCAATGTAGCCCAATGGCATCTGGTTGATTCAGGAATATGAAGAGCCTCAAACCGTTCCTTCAGGGTCTTAACAAGGAAGTCTGACCATCTTGTAGGTGGGCGGCCACGTGATCTTTTGACATCCCGTGGGATCCAGTCTGTAACGGCTCTAGTCCAGCGGTTGTCTCCAAATCGCATTGCATGTCCAGCCCATCTGATTTTCGATACCTTGGCAAACGAGACAGCATCCCTGATTCTGGAATAGCAAAGGAGGTCAGAACTCGGATTCCTTCTCTCACTTGAGTGAGATGTGATATTCCAAGCATAGCTCTTTCGATGCCTCTCTGGGAGACCCGGATAGCATTCTCATCCTGCTTTCGTAGGGCCCAGGTCTCTGAGGCGTATGTTAATGCAGGGGAGAACGGTGGAGTCGAAGAGATGTGCCCGGAGCCGGGAGGTTCTTTGTCCTTTTAGCTATTTCTTCGATGCCTTTGAAGGCATTCCATGCCGCTCTCTTCCTCCTGCGCAGCTCAGGTTTTAGGTCGTTCATTATGTTGACTTCTCGGCCTAGGTACACATAACTGCTGCATTCAGAGATGTTTGTTCCATTGAGAGTGAATGGGGCCTCTGGAACTAGTTCATTTCTCATGAACATAGTTTTCTTCAGATTCAGCTTTAGACCTACCCTTTCCACATTCTCGGTCAAAGTCAGCCAGCATTTGTGCCGCTTGGCTAATGTTTGGTGTTATTAGAACGATGTCATCAGCGAAGCGGAGGTGGTGTAGTTGCCAGCCATCTATCTTCACTCCCATTCCTTCCCATTCTAATTGTCTCATGATGTTCTCGAGGGTGGCACTGAAGAGTTTTTTGGTGAGATGGTATCACCCTGCTCGAACCCCTCTTTTGACATCAATGATCACTTCTTTGTAGAATGGTGAGATCCTGGTGGTGAATCCGTAGCTACAGCTCACGAAGGATCTTGATGTATTGGGTTTGAACACCCTGTTCGACTAGGGCTTCGATGACTGCTTCAGTCTCCACAGAATCAAAGGCTTTCTGTAAATCAATGAACGTGAGACAGAGTGGCATCTTGTACTCCCTACAAACCTCAATGAGCTTGGTTACTGTGTGGATATGGTCGATTGTGCTGAATCCTTTCCGGAAACCTGCTTGCTCGCATGGTTGTCCTTCATCTAGTGTTCTGCTAATCCTGTTCAGGATGACTCGTGTAAACAGCTTGTAGATGACAGACAACAGGCAGATGGGGCGATAGTTGCCGATGTCGTGAATGTCTCCCTTCTTGAACAGTAGAACTGTCCTGCTGGTTTTCCATTGGGAGGGCACCTTGCATTCGGACAGGTAGCGTGTGAAGAGCCGAGCTAGTGTATTGATGAGTACCGATGGCAGATTCTTCAGATGTTCGGGTCTGACTTTGTCTGGGCCTGGTGCTGTTCCCTTCTTTACCGATGAGATGGCATGTCGGATTTCAGAAGGGAGAAGCGTTGGGAATGACATATCCATCCTGTGGAATTTGGTATGTGGGCAGGTGGATGTGGCTATCAAAGAGATTTGAGTAGAAGTCCTGGATAATCTTCTCCATTGCCTTTCTGGAAGATGTGATAGATCCATCAGGGCCTCGGAGGGCAGTCATCTTGGTCTTATAGTTGGCGGAAGGACAGGCGGGCAGTGCGAATACTTTTCCCGGCTTCTGCTGCATCTTCCAGTATTTCTGCTCTTCTGTCTTTGAGGTCTGCTTTTATCGCTTCTCTCTGCACTGTTTAGCAATGTGGCATATGAAATTTTATAATGATGTAATAAGCTATAAGTAATCAAAGCATTATAAAGAAATGCATGTAGCTGGGTGTCATCTAACTAGCATTTCGCAAGTAGGCAAGGCAGTGACATAGATGGCTTAGCAGGTTAACAACAAAAAAGGATTAAAGAAAGCACATAGGACCTAAAACCATAAACACACACAGAAGAAAACATAAGTAAAACAATCCTTAACACTGGCTGTTATTTGGGGATTTGACTTCAAGAGTTAAGATAATTCTACTTTGAATCACTTTCAGATCACGAATTTTTCAGTAGAGATTGTGTCTTATATGCTTTATAACAACATTCCAAAACATCAAGTTAAAACACTGTTTTAAAAGGCAGATCTAGAGCCTGATGATACAATTTAGTGGTAAAGAGCACGTGTGAGACCCTGAGTTCAATCAGCAACATGGCAGAAAAACACATACATGAAAAAATATTATACCCTTTATTAGAAATAGAAAAGGCAGGTGCTTAATTTTTTTTTTTAAAAGAAAAGAAAAAAGAAAGGCAGCGATATGGTTTAAATGATAGAGCAAGTATCTTCCATGTGCAAAGCCCTAGGTTCAACCCTAGTACATCCTGCTACCAGCACTGCCAGGTGTGGACCAGATATCCCCAGGAACCCCAGAATTTCCAGATGTACTCTCATAACAAAAACAAAGTAATTAGACTATGGAGCTAGCTCCAAAGGCTAGAGCACGTGCTTTGCATTTAAGAGCACCGGTTTTAATTTCTGTTACTACAAGAGCCGCTGTGATCTTTCAAAGGTAGGTTATTGATAGAGCATTATTTTTTTCTTTTGAAACTTACTTTCTATTTTTTGGGCTACACCTGGCTGTAATCAGGCTACTCCTGGCCAAAGATCACTCCCAGTGGTGAAGAACCCCTAAGCACCACTGGGAGTGATCTTTGGCCAGGGGTAGCCTGATTACAGCCAGGTGTAGCTCCAAAAAATAAAAGTAGGTCTCAAAAGAAAAAAAATAATGCTCTATCAATGACCTACCTTGAAAGATCACAGGGACATTTTTCAAAAAAGATCCTACACAGTATATTGAAGCTCTCACATTTAGAGGTGGGTAAATATCCAAATTCTATCAAAGTCATAGAAGGAAACTGACATACATCTCACTCAGCAAACATTTAAGATCCTACTTTGCTGTTCACTTCTAAAAACAATGAAGATTCAGGGCTAAAGCAGAAGAATCCACTCCAGCAAACACACAGTTAAAAAGGACCAGATCTACGGAATAATCAAATCTCTAATCCAGGGATTACCCATCAAACATATACTTATCATGGAGTCTAAACAATGGGCATGTTTACATTAGGTAAAATGTTATAATGAATTTCTATTTCAAATAAAAGAGTATATGCACAAATTCATGACTTTAAAAAATACCGGTGGTACTTTACTAGAAACAAAGAGATAAAGTTATACTCAAAACACAAAAATTACTCAAAAAAAAAGGCTCAACTTAAAACTGGGATGGTTCATAGATGATATATAATAATATATACAAACCATAAAATCTTATGTTAGTACAGTTTAAATTTCTCTTCTTCCTAGGACAACAAAACTGTAATATACAAGAAAAGACAACACCTTTTCCCCATTGTTGCTTTGGAAAAGAAATATACGAGAAATACGCAAACCTTTTTTTCGGCAGTCCCTTCCTTTTCCAGATCTGGATCGCCTATCTAGTAACCTTCCCTTGGGACTAGTCGGTACAGTCACTCCGCTTCTAAGGATTTCACTTCCATTGTCGCTGACAGAATCACCCCTACCAGAGTCCCGGGATGAGTTTTTGTAGCCGCCTTTTGCCTTGGCATTAATTCTAGCTTCGTTAATGGAGGTTGCTGAAATCCAATTTCCATTTATCTCATTCTTTATTTCTTCAGTCCCAGCATTTTCTTCATCACCAGAAACGAGAGAGTCACTTAAATTATCAGGATCTTAAAGAGGAAAACAAACAAAATTTTAGTATTTTAATTGTCTATATCAGTTATAGTCTTACTAGAATTATTTTACATATTATCTTAGAAAGCAAATTAAGGCATTAAGTTTTAATCAAGTTTATTTAAAATATTAAATTTTATGTTTAGAGCATAAAATTTACACAAATACAAGAAACAAATTTAAAGCTTAAAATTTTTATGAGCTAAGAAGAGTCAATCAATTGAACACAATGAAGTATCTTGAAATAAGGGACATAAACTAATATTTACAGGAAGTCTACTCTGATTTACCAGACCCTTCACTGGAAACGTTGTCATTTCCCCATAAGTTTGAAAACTGCTTTCATTTATACAGATAAGGAAATTAAGATTGCAAATGTTTAAATAACTTGACAAACATCTCAAAATTAAACAGAGATACTTGGGAAACAACATTAGTGATCCAAAAGCATGTAAGAAGTGCACTTCTTTTGCAAAGAAGTGATAGTATATGATTACTGGATTGCTGATGCTTTACTCCTTTCAAGATAAAGTTTATGGAGCTGGAGATAATAGAGAAACCAAAAAATGGGTCCTACTCTGCAGGCATGAGACCAGGAGCTGGATCTGGTGCTGCCCAAACGCACGAATACAACTCCAGCACATCGCCACAAAAAGTGTGAACTCTGACTTCTGAAGCCAGGTGTGTCTAAGTACAACTAAAAAAGAAATGTGAACACTGTGATCCAGTGCGACCCTGGTTTGCCCTACAACCACAATAAACACAAGTATCACAACTAAAGAAAGTTGGTGGGCAAGCACCAAGGCTGAGTGTGTGAGCTCCGTAACCAATATACCACAAGTTATCCCCAGATATAACGACAAAGAAGGGCAAGGGGAAGATACAGCTTACTGTCAAAGTCACCATATTTAAGTCCTAACTAATCTCTCCCAACTTAATTCCTGTAATTTATCATCTTTGAAAATCTTTTTTTATTCTACGGAAGCTTATACATTATCCCCTAAAAGGGAGCAATGCACCTGCAGCCCCCAATTGCCAATTTGCTTAGTATATCCCCACTATTCCCTTCAGTTATCCCAATCTGCTACATATATCCCCACTACTCCCTTCAGTTACCAAAATCCTAATTTAAGACATAATTTATCTTCTTCCATGAAAACTTTCCTAACAATTCTAGCCTCCGTTTACTACTAATGCTCACAGTCCATTTGCTATATCACAGATATTACTTTAGTATTAGTATTAGTATTAGTATTTTAATAAAAAAAATTGGAATGGTTTGAGTCTCTTCATGTTTCTGGAGCAATCAGATGCCCTTGTCTACACTAGCATGTGACAGGATGTATGGAGATGTTGCTGGTGCCCGCTCGAGCAAATCGATGAACAATGGGAAGACAAGTGATACAAGTGAAGTGATTATTTTAATAGCAGCAGTCTTGCACCTTTAACTAAAAGAGGCATCATGACTATATAGTAAACTCTCAATGTCGCTAATTGGTTCTTGGAAATTGGAAATTCAAGCAGAATGTCAAGCTAATAAAAAGCAAGCCTTAAATCATTTTCTTCTGCACTAGTACATAACAAATGTATGATAGACCAACACTGAGAAACAACCAGGACCTGCTACACTTTGTATACTAAGCACCTGGCAAAACCACTCTTCATATAATCAGTTCAAATGCCCAGAGATCACATGGAAACAGCTGGTTTTACTCTGAAACCATCAAAAATCTGCTTGAGAAAAGTAACAGAGCAAATCACTTAGCTGCCAATGGGGCAGAGTTTCATTTATTATACTAACTCAAGTTGAGTTAATGCTGTTAAATAGCTTTTTTAAAACTCCCATATGTAATTAATTACAATATCAAATCTGAGTACATGGAACTTAAGATGTTTTAAGATACATAGAAACTAAAAAATTGAGTCGACCAATAAAAAAGGAGATTAAACATCTTTACAATTCTTTAAACAAAGTACAAAAGGAATTAACACTGTAGGAATTTTAAAAAGTCTAATTACTTCATCAATCTCACTTCACCTTCAGTCTTTACACCATTTTTTACACCATTTCAGAGACTTATTTAAACTTATTTTATCAATCTCCAAGTATCCTTGTACCTTCAGTCTTTAAACCATTTCAGAGACTTATTTTCTAAAATATACCCCACAGAAGCTTTTTGAAGATATTCCTACCAGGTAAAAATAAAGTATAAGCCGATTACCTTGCAATTCATGGTCCTTCACAATCTTGCCCCTGCCTCGAATCACCATAAATGAACTTAGCCAGGTTTAAAATCTTAGGGGGATTCATTTGGCAGAGGAATATAGACTATACAGAACTAAACCAAGTAAGAAAATATTGCAACAATTCAATCATAAGCTAGTAGCTCTGGCATACACTTTTAAAGAGATATGACACTTTAAAAATGTCATATGACACTTTTTAAATAGAAAACAAAGTGTGTTTAAAAGAAAAGAGAAGAGTGAAACATCTCAGGCCCTTTTTAGACCAGAGGCGGCCCCTGGAGTTCGGAGGCTGTCTGGGACACCATCATAGCTCTCATCATAACTAGACTACTATGACCACTAGTAGAAGTAGTGTCATAAGAGCAGTCCTATTTCCATCATTATCACTATTGTTCCCTCCTAGAGACCAGGCTCAATGCTAGCACTTTACATACATGATCAACTGTCATTGTAAAACTATTATGAAGATTTTACCCTGTTTTACAGATAGAAGACTGTAGTCAATAGCAAACCACTATTTAAATTTCAGAGACTATAACTAAATAAAATACAAATCTAGAGTGGAGTGGTAGTAGCTAAAGATAGGGTAAATATGGGTATAAATATAAAGTAAAGAGCAAAAGATTAACAAGAAAAGATCCAATCAGACAAAACTTGGTGGAATTTCAAGAGCAGGTAATTAAAACATAAAAAATCTAACTGCAACATTTTGCTTTTGCTAGTCTATAATTAAGATGAAACACCAAATTCATCCAAAAGAAAAAATAACTAAGAAACATAAGAAAAAAACTTCAGCTGTCCCTTGGTTTAAAACATTCAAGTTCATTCTATTTTTTCACATCTGATTTCTTCAACTATTGCAACAAACTTCAAAAAATTTGTTTCTCTACAGGAGCACATTACCTATTTTTATATATCAGACCTTATAAATTAAAAAATTGAAGATTATTAAAAGAAACATTTTAATTCTTAGGCCTTTACAATTTAAAAAATGTTATCAACTGCTTTTCTATTTTGCCATTTACTCTCATCTAAGGACGCTTAGATGCGACGATAGGGCGCTGGCCTTGTGCAGAGCTAAGCTGGCTTCACTCCCCAGCACCATCAAGAGTGAGCCCTGAATGCAGAGCAAAAAGTAAATCTTGAGCACCTTTGGCTGTGGCACAAAAACACCAAAATATAACATAAAAGCACACAGCAGAGACGGAACAGTGGGTACATCACATGCCTTATACACAGCCAACCTGGGTTCTGTCCACGGAGCCCCATATGCTCCCCAGAGCGCTATGAAGAGTAATCCCTGGGTGTAGAATTAGGAGTAAGTTATGAGCACCACCAGATATGGCCCAAAAAACAAACGAAAGGAGGAATATCAGGGGAGAAAGACAGTACAAAAACCAAGGCACTCCACTAGCACGCATCTGCCTCTGTGACCCTGGTTCAAATCCCAGTACCACACAAGGCAGCACCACAGATGGTCCTCAGAGCAACACAGGTGTACCCCTGAGCAGAGCTGAGAGTGGCCCCTGGGCACCAGTGTGGCCAATAAAACAAATAAGAAGTAAAAACAGGCAAAGCTTTCACATATTTTATTTGAAACATAATAGGTCCACAATAGCTTTCACATTTTATTTGAAACATAATAGGTTCTCAGTGCCACCCTTGAAAACATCGACAATTAGAATCGGAAGAAATGGGAGTGAAGATAAATGATCGGCAACTACACCATCTCTGCTTCGCTGATGACATCATATCCTTCTAATAACACCAAACATTAGCCAAGCGGCCCAAATGCTGGCTGACTTCCACCGAGAATGTGGAAAGATAGGTCTAAAGCTGAATCTCAACAAAACTATGTTCATGAAAAATGAACTAGTTCCAGAGGCCCGATTCACTCTCAACGGAACAAACATCTTTGAATGCAGCAGTTATGTGTACCTAGGTCGAGAACTCAACATGATGAATGACCTAAAAGCTGAGCTGTGCAGGAGGAAGAGAGCGGCATGAAACACCTTCAAGAGCATCGAAGAAATAGCTAAAAGGACAAAGAACCTCCGGCTCCGGGCACATCTCTTTGACTCCACCATTCTCCCTGCATTAACATACGCCTCAGAGACCTGGGCCCTACGAAAGCAGGATGAGAATGCTATTCGGTCTCCCAGAGAGGAATTGAAAGAGTTATTTTTGGAATATCACGCCTCACTCAAGTGAGAGAAGGAATCGGAGTTCCAACCCAAGTCCACATTCCAGAGTCAGGGATGCTGTCTTGTTTGCCAAGGCATGGAAAATCAGATGGGCTGGACATGTAATGCGATTTGGAGACGACCGCTGGACTAGAGCCATTACTGACTGGATCCCAAGGGACATCAAAAGATCACATGGCTGCCCACCTACAAGATGGTCAGACTTCTTCATCAAGACCCTGAATGAATGGTTTGAGGCTCTTTGTATTCCTCAAGCAACCAGATGCCATTGGGCTACACTGGCATGTGATAGGGTCAAATGGAAATGTTACTGGCACCTGCTCGAGCAAATCAATGAATAACGGGATGTCAAGTGATCAAGTGAACAGAAGTCCACAAATATAATCCTATTAAAATGGAGGTACGTTTACCTTTCCTCCTAAGTCTCCTGAAATCTGGTATCATTTTGCACCTACAACCTACCTCAGTTCACACAAGTGACATTTCAAGTGTTCATGGTTAGTAACTATCATATAGGAAAATACAGAAAATAGGCAATTACTTATATGTGAAATACAATCTTAGATTGTATTACAACTACCCCATATCAATAATGCAGAGATATAAACACATTTAAAATCCTTAAAAACAAGTACTTATTTGGCTATCCTGTAAAACAGCACAGAAATAATAGTAATTATTGCAATTTTTTCAAGTATACTTTTCTAGCATTCCATAAATCAGGTCTGTAACTATAAAATGGATTTCAATTTCCAAATGTCTGTTCAGATGAAAAATAGAAAACTGATACACAATAGTGAATTAGTCACTGAAAATGAAGCTCTAGTATTAAAATATAATATACTTAAATTCTATGAGTTATTTTTAATATTAATGAAATAATACAAATGAATTATATATACAGAGGATGTAGCTCACACCTCACTTGCCTTGCATGTGTGAGTCACTGGATTTAATCTGACACCATAAAAATGACTATGTAAAATTAAAATAAGCCAATATGAAAAATATATGTTTTAGTTGGGGTTTTTTGGGTTTTTTTGTTTTTTTTTTTTTTTTGCTTTTTGGATCACACCAGCAATGCTCAGAAGTTTCTCCTGCCTCTGCACGGCAGTGCTCAGGGGACCATATGGGATGATGGGGATCGAACCCAGGTCAGCCATGTGCAAGGCAAACGCCCTACCCACTGTGCTATCACTCCGGCCCCACACTGTTTTAGTTGGGGGCTGGGGAGAAAGATGAGACACATTACCCCGAGTTGAAACTGGGCTTACTCCTGGCTCTGGGTTTAAGAATCACTCCTGTGCTCAGGGAGGGGCCATACACATTCAACGAACTGAACTCAGGTAGGTCATGTGCAAGGCAAGCATCCTACCCACTGTACTGTCTCTCCAAACCAAAATTATTTAGGTATTTCAGAATTCTAATAAATTGCTTGCAAAGTTTATTCTGAAAGCTAAAAATACATTTATCTAAAGTTACACTGCACTTTAATATCTACTCCACAAAATGAGTTTTATTTTAACTGTGCTACTGAAGAATCATGAACTGCATTTTTTAACACCTAAATTATTAGCAAAGATATCAAAGCTACAAATTTTATTATAGAACTAAACTAATCCACAGGTTCACTATTCTCCATCTCCATCACCGTTTATTACAGAGAATAATAAAATATGGGATATAAAACATGAGACAAAAAATAACGTGAATTTCCATAAAATAAATTTCCCTAAATTTAGTCCGGCTAAAGTCATGGGCTTCCATAGAGACAGAGCTGAGGTCCCTTTCCCCACCTCTGTCACATCCGGGAGGTCGGTGGACCCACCCACAAACTGCTCCCAGGCTTTAGGCCATGAACCAGAGACACAGATAGAAAGGGCAGAGATGCTACAGGCTCTCCCTGTGCTCAGCTGATCATGAGGCCTCTAAGAGGCCCCCGCGGACCCACCCATGAACTCCTCCCAGGTTGTCAGCCATTAACCTGGACACAGATACACGGGGCAGAGCTGCTACCCTACTGGCTCTCCCTGTTGCACGCAAGAACTGAGAGCCTATCTACTTCTAAGAGTATCCCACCCGTGGCAGAGCCTGGTAAGCTACCCCTGCCATATTCGGATATGCCAAAAGCAGTAACAATAATAGACCTCATTCTCATGACCTGAACGAATGGTTTGAGGCTCTTTGTGTTCCTGTAGGGAGCAGATGCCCTTGGGCTACACTAGCGCACAACAGGATAAATGCAGATGTTACTGGCGCCCTCTCAAGCAAATTGATGTACAACAGGAAGTCCAGTGACACAAGTGAAATTCCCCTAAAACATTCAAGGTTAAATAAAATTATTTTCTTAAGAAATACTTACCTGTGTGGTTTACATTCAGTATCTGCTCATTTTCTATATCCATTGTTCCTTAATTTCACTTGCACTGATTAAATCACCAAAAATATCTTCCTTTAGGATCTATTTAAGAAAACAAAATTGTTTCAGTATTTTTCAAACATAATTCAGGTAAATCCACTTTATTTAATAACACTGCATGTATGTGGAGGGTGGTGGGAACCCAATTTAAAAAAAAGTTCACTTCTGTTTCAGAGATAGCTTATCCTAACTGGCATATGGTCTCACTGCTTTTGACAAGCCTGTGTCCAAAGAAAGCCTTTATGGGCCAGATAGTACATGGGTAGAGCCCTTGTCTTGAGTGCAATGGATGGGGGTTCGATACCCAGCACCACGTAACATTAATAAGAATGGTCCCCCAGGCCACCAATAAAAAGAACAAAATAGGAAAAAAATAATCTTTTTTCTAGATATACCATGTACCTCTTTAACTTGAAGTTAGAAGACATATTTTCTATACAATTGTTTCAAGTTAAAGGAATGCAAATGAACTCCAACATTCAGGAATACCAGGCCTCATGGTTAATCTGATATGCATAAATACTGGGTAATTTCTTGCCCCAAAATTATGGAAACAAAAACATAAAAACAGTTTATAGCTTAAGTAAAAGTATGTCATGATTTAGTTTTTCACACTGTAACATATCTGAAGATGTATCTGCAATTTCATCACTTGGAGACATAGAACTATAAAACTTGAACTGGAAAAATTTCTTATCTTCTCTAGCAAGTTAATTTTTGTTTTGTTTTGGGGCCATACCGAATGATACTTAGGGTTTACTCCAGGCAGTAGGGATGCCCGAGATGGAACCCAGGTATGCTGCGTGCAAAGCAAGCATCTTTCTTGCTATATTATCTCTCCAACCCCTAGCAAGTGTGTTTCTATAACCTGAGGAAGCATGTTTAGATCTTAACTATTTAAAAAAGGAAAAAAAGTGCAATGACAGTAACATCTCAATATTTTATAACTTGGTTTCAAAATTACCTAAAAGAATGCTAGAAAATTAAATTGGTTACCTTTTGATCACTGACTCAGTGATATAAATTCAGTATTCTTTTAAGAAAACCATCAAAATACATTTTCATGAAAACTATTGCCCAGAAGTTATAACCAAGTACCTCAGAACCCCTCTGCGGATGTCATAAACAGTGTTTTAGAGCAGCATCTCTCAACCATAGCCATCTGGCTCTGTATGGGCTCCCCCCAAGCTTCCAAGGGAGCCACAGCTGAAAATCTAAAGGGGCAGTGTTGGCCACTGAAATGACACAGGTCTAAATGGGGCATCACTGTATCACTGTCTTCCCGTTCATCATCGATTTGCTCGAGCGGGCACCAGTAACATCTCCATACGTCCTGTCATGTGCTAGTGTAGCCCAAGGGCATCTGCTTGCTCCAGGAACATAAAGAGCCTCAAACCATTCCATCAGGTCATGGGAATGAGGTCTATAATTGTTACTGGTATCTGGCATATCAAATACGACACGGGTAGCTTGCCAGGCTCTGCCATACAGGTAGCATACTCTTGTAGGGTATGCATATGGGGGCATAGTGGGGGAAAGTTTGAGAAACACTGTTTTAGAGTACTTAAGTATTTATCTGATTAGGTCAGACAGATTAAGATCCTTTCTGTCATTTACAATCATTGTATTAGCAGTGTTCTCTTCTTTTAAGTTATAAATGTTCAAATTAATGAACATACCTACCAACTGCAAAAATAATTTTAACATCTTGTAAGCGCATATGATTATTTTGTAATAAAACATAACATGCAAAATCACTGACTTTTTTTAATGGAATGAAGTCTTTAAGGTACTGTGATATCATTGTATCAGAGATTTAAAAAAATAAGATTATGTTCCAATTCACTAACACCATTTAATTACACGTCATTACATGTCGAATGAATTACATGTTAATAAACATGTCATTCTATTTGGTACCTTCCCATATTTTAGTTCGGACCAATTTTGGACAACCTTTAATATATCTATATAGAGATCTATACACACATATGATTAGTTTAAAGATCAACTGTCCCCCCTTCACTGAAAATGTCATTTCAATACACAAATTTCATGCTAGAATAAAGCAATAATGTCTCAGGATGTGTGTGCTTCTTAAGCTAGAATTACTTTTAAAATATTTTTCCTAATGAAAATATAATTAGAGAATATTTTCTCTGCAGCACCTAGCTATAAAAAGGTATAAAAATGATAGAATGTTTATATACCCTTTGTACTTAAAAATAAAAATCTCCTGTACCCCTCAGAACCTTTACACTGGCACTCTGCACAACAAAAATAAGTTTCAAAGTAGGTAGGTGATCTGAAACAACTGCTCACTGAGAACCAGGACTGCAGCTCAGATCTAAATGAAGAACCATATATACAATCCAACACAAGTTTTAAATATTTCAGAGTTAGCTGTGAAGCTTGTCAAAACATACATTCCTTACTTTACATCAAAATTATAAATACAACTTTTGAAACACCAAATACTTTTCCTGAACTATTACAGAGAAGACGCCCAGCCCAGGCAAAGGTTACTAAGTAATGGTTATCATTTCTAACTGATGGTGTTTGCTTTTATTAAGTAATCATTTAAAGCAAGCAAGCCCTCTGTGATAAAAGGATAAAAATACAAATTTACTCTTTTCAAAGCAGTGGTGTTTTTCTCCCCAGTTTACTTCACATTCCGTAACACTTCTACCTCAACCCAAAGAAAACGTAATGCCAAAACAAAAACCCTTACAACCCACAAACTAAACTGAAAATTTCAATAATAATAATACATATTGGTATACATTATCAATAATTATACAAGTTAAAGTCCAACACTGTCTTTTCCCGCTGTTAGAGGAAACACAGGAAGAGAAGCATCCAAGTGCGAAGACACTCCGTAAAGGACAGGGCTTCACCTCCCCTGCTGGTCCCCCAAAGTTCTGCTTCCTGAAATACACTTTACCAATCACCTCAACTTTGGAGGATCAAGTTTAGCACTTGGGTTAACTAGAAAATTCCATGTCTCCATGCCAGAACTACACTCGCAGCTCATTAGGCAAATGAAAGTGACCTAAAAGCATCCATGTCCCACGACAAAGCGGGCACTACAGAAAACACCTAAGTGCCTTTAGCTTTCTGCACTCCTGGCAATTATTTTTCCTACTACGCCAGGGAAAAAAAAAGGAAAGCAAGAAAATCCAACTAAAACTCAAAGATGCCTCACGCAGCAGCCAGGACAGAACGGACGGACCATGAGGGCAGGCTGAGGGCGTCGTGGAAAGGCGCCCTAACGCGGAAAACACGGCTGCGGGGGTCCCGGGAGCTACAGGAGAGGGCGGGCGGCTGCCGACAGGACCCGGGCAGCGAAACCCGCCGACCTGGGAGGAGAAAGTCAACAGCGGCCATAAACTTCTGTGCTCGCACCCGCCGCGCCCGAGACGCCGCCGCGCCCCCCCACGGCCGCAGGCTCCCCGCGCGACCCTCGGAACCTGGGGACGTGGCAAGAGCGACGTCTGCAGGCACTTTGGGGGCTTTGGCAAAAAAAAAAAAAAAAAAAAGGCTGGGGTGGGGGCGGGAGAGCGGGCGAGGCTGGGGCGGGCGTCTCACTGCAAGGGGCTCCCGCCCCGCCTTTGTTTCCCGGAGCAAAGGGGGGCCCCGGCGCTAGCCGCCGAGCCGCCTCAGGGGCGTGGGGCGGGCACGTGCCCGCTTCCCCGCGCTCCCACCGACCCTCCGCAGCCCCCCGGCCGCTCCCGGTGGCGCGGGGCTCAGCTCGCGGGCCGGGCGCGCCGGGGCCGCTTCGCCAAAGGGCTCGGGGAGCCGCGACCCTTCCTCACAGGACTCCGGGCTGGTCCCACACACGCCTCCCAAATTCGCTCCCCGAGATCAGAAAAAGGAAAAAAGAGAAAAAAAAATTCGGCTTCGGCGGGGACCGAGCGGAGGGTCCGCGCCAGAGCGCCCCCGCGCGCCCCGCGACCAGGGGGTGCTCGGAGGGGCGGGGCCCGCGCCGCCGCGTCCGGACCCCGGCCCAGAGGGGAGGAACGGGGGGCGGGGGGCCGGCGCCCCGCAGCCCGAGCGTTGGGGCTGGAGCGGGCGCGACCTGGTCAGTCGGACCCCGAGGACTCGGCTGGACCCCCCAGCACCGGCCCCGCGGGTCCCAGAGCGTCGCGGCCGGGGGCCCCCACGCCCCCTCCCCTCCCAACGTGCGCAGCCTCTGGAGGAGAAGACAGAGTCGGGGGAGCGGACGCAGTCTCCCCCGAGCGTGCGAGTCGTCCGTCCGGTACTGACTGACCCCTCGAGTCGCCGCCGCCACCGCTCGTCCAAGTCCCGACTCCGCGCCTCAGCCTCCGCCGCTGCCTCGGAGCGTCTCAGTCCCCTCTCGCTCTGTTTGTTTTTGTTTTGTTCTACCCAGTAACACGGGGGCGAGAGGGTGGCGCTTATTGGTCCGGGCCTAGGGGCCGGCTGGCCAATGGGGGCGATGCAGCGAGAGCCGGAGGAAAAGGCTGGGAAGTGAAACGTGGAAAGCGGGGCAGGGGCGGGGGCGCGCATGCGCGGTCGGCGCCGGGCCCGGCTGCAGCGGGAGCGGGAGCGGGGCGGGAAGCTGAAGTCGGGGGAGGTGGGAGGAGCGAGGTGCGGGTGCGGGCTGTAAACGTGGACGAAAGGGAGCTAGGGAGGCCGAGGCTGCTTTGCGCGAGTGGGGACCTGGCTGAGGCTGTCGTGACCTGCTCACCCCTTGCCGTCACAGCGCTGTCAGCAGGCTGGGCTGAAGCAAAGGCTTGGCGTTTCCTGAGGGGTCCCGTCTCCTCAGTGCCTGGGCTCTCCTCAGGGCAGTACCCCCAGTCTTTCTGGGTCTTTCTTGTGCCGGCCCAGGCTTCGGTTGTATTGTGTGTAGACACCCCCGCTGTGGCTCTCCTCAAAGATGCCCCACACAGAAATCGCTCCCGCTTCACTGGGAGGAAACAAACTCAGCAGCTCTGGGAAGCGCTTTCCTGAGGTGGCCAGCCAGGCCCCTGGGGTTAAGCCCCATACATTTCCCACTGCAAGGCCGGAGTTCTCAACCATGACTGTCATTTCTTGGTTGACTCTTCTGCTTCCCTTGATTGTTCTTAGAGTCTTTTTCCTTCTGGCTGAAACTCTACTGCAAGAGTTTCCTCATTCTCCTTAGGCCGCCATTCGCTGTGGTGATGACCAGAATCTTCTGCTGTCTCTGGTCTGGAGAGAGGATTCAACCACTCTCTCTGGCCGTCTTGTCAGGGACACAACACCTGACCGGTCACCTGAGCCCTTCAGAACTCAAGGCTCCTCGCTCACCAGCAGGCCGTTTCCTTTTCTGCCTGGGACTCTAATCTTATTCTTCCTGATTTCTGTTAACCTCCTCTACCAATGAACCCCGTGTCTTTAATTTTCCTGTCATGTCTTTCCACAGACCTCCTTGACTAAAACCTACTTAGAACACCCCGTTTCTTGCGCCCTCTCACCTCCTGATAGTAGTTTCTATCCTTATCTTTCAGCTAGGCCTATGGGGTCCTGTGCATGCCTCGTGTCTCTTCCACATGGATGTTCTGAGCCTCATGACTTGATATATGCTGTCTCCTGAATTCCTGACGATAAAGGCTTGTTGTACTTCTCAAGGTACTGGTCACAGTCTACCCACGGTATCTTCCGTGCCCCTGACCTAGCTGAGTCCACCTCCACTTTTTTATATGGACACGTTGTAGAAGGTAAGACTGTATCTAACTCATGTCATTACTGTCGTGCTTAAGGAACTACTGTGCACATTTATTGTACCTGTGCAATAATACAGATTGATCTGAGTTCACGAACATTCTCAGTAAGTACTTTACCTCCTATTCTCGTCTTTACCTCCTGAGTAAGAACCTTCTAGAATAGCCAGTCTCTGAATTACCATCATGAGTCACTTACTTTCTAAAAGCAAAACCTCTGGTCCTTCAGTTTTGTTATTTTTTTCCATATCCTACAACTATCTCCCTTTCCATCTCTACCAGTTTCAGTCTCCCTCACTGTTCGGTGAATGCTGGCTCCTGCTTTTCATCCATCCTCTTTCATCACATTTTTACTTTTCTCCTTTTTCAGTTCCTGACCCTTCTTGTTGACAGCAACTTCATCTGACATCATTCTGTAATTTACTCATTAAGTACATCTATTAAGTACCTAGCGCACATCCACACTGCACTAGGAAGGTATCCCAAGGTCTATAAGATAATAAAAGGTTGGGATAGGGGTTCCAGGAATCACACCGAGGGCCTGTACATGTGAAATATGAACTCTACCACTGAGGTACTTCTCTAACCCTCATCTTTGATTACCTATTCTTTAAAGCATATACAACAACCTTTGTCCTTTAGCAAATTACCAAAAGACCCCATTATGAAGCAAAATGCTCTTTTTTACACACATCATCTCAAGACAAGACTCACCTTAGAGAAAACCTCTCTGCTTGGATGTGATCAACTAGTTTGGATAAGGCAGTGATACAGTGATACAGTGACTGCCTTATCCAAACTAGTTGATCACATCCAAGTAGAGAGGTTTTCCCTAGTCCTCACTCCCTAATGAGAACATTTAAGAATTTCAGTCATTCTTGGGACCATTTTTTTTCACCAGTAAAATTTGGCTCCAATATAGTTCCAAAGTGCATAAATTTTGTGAAATCATAATAAATGTCATGAAAAGAAATGGGAAGGTCTGTTCCACAATCAAGGTGACAAGTAAAAACTTTTGTGTACTTCAACTATATCTATATATTAAGTAATAATGTGCCTTAAGAATCTTGAGGGACCATTGTAGGAAGCTCAGTAATATCTTTCCAACTTATTTCAATACAGACAGACATAGGGCATGGGGCAGAGCTGCTACTGGCTCTCCCTGTGCCCAGCCACTCACGAGGTGCCCGGGAGGGATGGTGGTTTCTAGCCCTGGCCCGCCACCCCAGCAGAGCCGCACAACAAGCCAGATGACCCCCCACACTCCATCAGGCCACCATTTTCCACATCCGGACTTCCCTCTCGTCAGAACTCCACCCAGCAACAGCTTATCATAGCCTGTCTCATCGAGTTCCACCCTGCAGCAGTTTTGTTTTGTTTTTTCAATCCGGCCCAGGTATGCTGAACCAGAGACTTACAGACATGGGGCAGAGCTGCTACTTGCTCTCCCTGTGCCCAGCCGCTCACAAGGTGCCGGGAGGAATGGCAGGTTCTAGCCCTGGCCCGCCACCCCAGCAGAGCCGCACAACAAGCCAGATGACCCTCCCCAACTCCATCGGGCCGCCATTTTCCACATCCGGACTTCCTCTCATCAGAACTCCACACAGTGACAGCCTATCACAGCCCATCTCACGCGGCCACTTGCGGCCGCATGGTTCATCTATAAATGCTATATTTAGAGGTGACTACAAGGGTATGCCACCTGCATGGCAAGCCTGGCAAGCTGCCCTGTTTTATTTGATATGCCAAATACCAGTAACAATTATATTAGTTCATTCCCATGACCTAATATAATGGTTTGAGGCTCTTTATGTTCCTGGAGCGAATAGATGCCCTTGGGCTCTACTAGCATGAGATAGGACATATGGAGATATTATTGGTGCCCGCTCTAGCAAATCAACGGGAGGATAGTGATAGTGATTTCAATACAGAATCTTGGTTTTTATTTTTGTTTGGGGGTGACATCCAGCCATGCTCAGAGCTTACTCCAAGCTGTACTCTCAAGGATCACTTCTCTTGAGCCTGGGAGACCATCTGGGATGCCAGTGGTGGAACGGTGGAACACTGTGCAAGATAAATACCCTACCCACTGTACTACTACTCTAACTTCAGAATCTTTTTTTTTTAAATCAAGATCCCCTACTACACAATGTGTTGTTTAGAAACCAGCTTGGGATATAAGGGTGACAGCTTCTACCACCAACATTCCTTCCAGCTTTATTAAATCATGATCACCTAGGCCTTTGCTAAACATTTTTTAAAGAATGAAAAATTGGAGTTAGAGAGAGGGTGCTAGGTGTAAGTTACTTGCCTTGCATGTAGCTGATCCTGGTTCAATCCCTGGCACTGCATACGGGTCTCCAACCACTTCCAGGGGCTACTGCTTAGCAGAGAACCAGGAACAGTGCTCAAGAACCCCCAGGTGTGGCCTATCCCTACACACACACACACACACACACACACACACACACACGTCTGAAAATGGAAAAGTACTCATATGTCATAAATTTTATCCACCAAATCAATCTAAAAATATGTATTAAGTACTATTTTGTGAAAAGTTCCTGACTAACCCTGCTGTGAACTTGGCAAAAGGATAATATTCTACCTTAAGTTGATCATTTCTGAAGGGTAGGGTTATTCAAATTTCCGGGCCATAATGTACCTTTTTATTTGACATTAAAATTGCTCACAAACTGTCTTTCTATTTTCTTTAGCCCCAATGCCAGTAGGCTTTTATTTATATAGTTGTTATAGGAGAGAAAGAAAAAGAGAACCCTTCTCTTTAACTCATTCTACCCTGAATGCTGGGAATTACAACTTGCATTTTCCATTAAAATAATCTCTTCCAGAGTTTAAGTACAGAAAAGAGCCACATGGTTGCCTGGGATGGCATTGTTTTTAGAGGGAGTGAGAGTAAGTCTGTGAAGTGTTCAAATAAGTGTTATGTACCTAATTTTCCTTATGTCCCTTAGGCTTATGACTGCTGAGATGAGTGAAGAAAGGGTTACGAGAAGGGGATAGAGGATCACCTCTAGGTTTTTGTTGTTGTTGTTGTTTCCTCTCAGCAAGTTATTGAATGTCCTTAACTAACATGGTTATTTTGGGAATTTCACTTCCCCTTTCTGAATGAATTGAATGTCTTACTTCCTGTATTATGAGAGAAGATGAGTCCTACAAAGGACCTTTAAAGAGACTTTAGTTTTGATACCATAATGCTGACCTGGCACCACTGGAGTCCTGGAAATGATGGCTAAGAATTGGGGTGGCTTGTCCCTAGAAGTATGGGAGAATTCTACCAGGTTTAGATAAAGCCCTCCTCTGAATGTAGAGCTCTGATGGTATCACCTGCCTCCATCACAAAGGCAGAAGTGAAGGCAGGTGTAAGGTCCTGGCATGCTAATGATTTAATGTGGGTAAATTACTTGGAAATTCACAGATGCAAGGTAAAAGATAAGCACCTCAAATTACCATCATTGCTCATGAAACTCAAGGCCTTTTCATTCTTTGGGCAAAGCCCCGCTTCGAGAACACAAGTTTCTTAGTAAGCACTGTTCATGCCTTTGAATGAGATCAAGAAGAAGCCATCTCTCTCAGGGGACTGAGGAAAGTTTTAGACCACTTCCTTCTGAAGAACTGTTCGCTGCTACTATAATCTGCAACAACTTCATCTACCTAAACTAACATCCTGTCTCCTATTTCAGCAAAGGACTAAATTTTAGGGATTCCTCCTTAATCCAGTTGTTGAAAGATGGGAAATATACTCTGAAAAGAAAATTTCATGAAGGATTCTCAAAATGATGGCAACATCTAGCATGTGTCATGTTTTAAAGTTCACTTAACATTTTCACACACTTTGACCCTCTCCCTCTGAAGTGGATAGAAAAGTATTCCCTGCTTTAAAGCCAAGGAAAATGCGATCTTAACAAGTCTCCATTAATTTTATGCTGATGAAACCTGAAGTTCCTAGACTAAACCCTTTGATTTACAAATGAAGAGCCAAAGTTAAATTAGCACAATGGTTAGGATCAGAAATACAGTGCAGATAAAAGTTACAGTATCCCAGTCTTGCAAAGCCTAAGGAATACACTGACAGGAAATGGCGAAACCTTCTGGATCTCAGGCCTGGACTGGATTTTTCTGCCAATTTGAATTTCTTGAATAAAAAGTAAATACTTGAGCTATTTTCTGGTCCCCAAGAGCTTTCTACTATCAGATTAGACTCTTTTTAAGATCCTAGAAGGGGATGGGCGGGGGACGGTCAGTAGAGAGAATGTTTAGAAGCTGTTGTGGGGGTACTTTTAAGATTATCTTTTCCAAAGTTAAAAAAAAGTATAAAAAATGAGTATAGCACAGAAGTATAAAGGCAATGTTTTAAAGCCATTTGTACCACTCTTGAACGGCTAATAAGATTTTACTTCAGGTTTGGGGGAGTTTTCTTGATATATGTGTTCTTGTGGGGTTTCCTCTCATCCCCTCCTGACCAAATCACTCCTGCTGCTGTAGGGTTTCAATAAGGTCCTCTGAGGGTTGATGAACTTCAGCAGCTGGATATATTTTCCCAAAGAACCCAGGAATTTGAACACAGTCCTGAGTTCTAAGTCTGTGAAAACCAGTATTTCAGAATTTTACTGTTCCTGAT
This sequence comes from Cryptotis parvus, assembly GCA_021461705.1. NCBI lineage: Eukaryota > Metazoa > Chordata > Mammalia > Eulipotyphla > Soricidae > Cryptotis > Cryptotis parvus. The sequence continues at coordinate 21,053 of JAJIBD010026977.1, forward strand.
AATACCCAAAGACAATAGAAATGAAGACCAGGAGGACTGGCCCTTAGTAGGAAGCTTGCACCATGCAGGGAGGACCATTAGGACAGAAAAGGGCCACTATGACAATGATAATGGGAAATGGGGCTGGAGCAATAGTGCAGTGGGTAGGGCATTTGCCTTGCTTGTGGCCGACCGGGTTCAAATCCCAGCATTCCATATGGTCCCCCTAGCGCCTGAGTGCAGAGCCAGGAGTAGCCCCTGAGCAACACAGTGTATCACTGTATCACTGTCTTCCCGTTGTTCATTGATTTGCTCGAGTGGGCACTAGTAACATCTCCATTAGTTCTGTCACAAGCAAGTACAACCAAGGGCATCTACTTGTCCAGAGACAGGAGGAGCCTGAAACCATTCTATGAACTGAGGTCCATAATAGTTACTAGTCTTTGGCATAAAAAGTAAATAAAACACGGTAGCTTGGGGCGGAGCGATAGCCCAGCGGGTAGGGCGTTAGCCTTGCACGTGGCCAGCCCATGCCAGCCCAGGTTCAATCCCCGGCATCCCATATGGTCCCCGAGCACTGCCAGGAGTAATTCCTGAGTGCAGAACCAGGAGAAAGCCCTGAGCATCGCCAGGTGTGACCCAAAGAGAAAAAAAAAAACACAGTAGCTTGCCAGGCTTTACCGTGTAGAGCAACATAGTGTATGACCCAAAAAGAAGGGAAAAAAAAAGTAGTGAGAAGTAATCACTGTGGACAAAAACTGAGTGTTGAAAGGAAGTAATATATACATGGAAGATATACATGGTACCCTTTCAGTAACAGTATTGCAACCCACAGTGCCTAAAAGAAAAATAGACAAAGTTTCCACCATAGAGGCAAGTTGTGGGGCGGGAGGGAAATTGGGGGCACTGGAGGAGAGAAACGAACTGGTGAAGGGAAGGGTTCTCAACTTACAAGACTGAACCTCCATCAGGCACTACTATGTAACTTTGTGTCTCAATTTTTTTAAAAAAGAAAATATCTTAAAAATAACAAGAATTTTTCTCTCCTGAGACCTTCTAACCCTATGTTTTCCAGTGCTTATCACAGAGCCTGGTAGAAAAGAACTCCCCTCGGTCTATACTTCTTGTACACTAGATCATCAGCTAGACTGCACACTCCTCAGAATTCACCCTCTTTTCTCTCATAAACTCTGGGTGCACACGTGTCATTAGCCTGTGTCTACTCAGTATCAACTGCTTCTGTTTGCAGAGAAGAAGGGAGAATCTAAAGAGTCTTGTAGAAATGAAGGATTCCCTGGGGAAGATCTGAGAATCACGGAGAGTAGACTCATGGGGTCAGTGCCAAGCAGAAGAAGAAACACACTATATGGCATCCCATATAGTTCCCCAAGCACCACCAGGAGTAATTCCTGAGTATAGAAAGAGCTGGTAGCAACCCCTGAGCATCAACTGGCATACCCTCCCCCAAGAAAAAAAGTCAAGGCCAAAGAAGTAGTATCTGGCTAAGTTGTGTGGGTCGCACACAGCTGACTGGCACCGTGGATGGCCTCTACCCCCATCACATTCAGCAATGACCCCTGAGCACAGAGCCAGGAGTAGGCACTGAGTACTGCCAGTTGTGTCCCTCCACATAAAAATAAAAGGAAAAAAGAAAAAAGAAAAGAAAAAGTTCTGGAAACTAAGAAGAGAAAGTAAAAAACAGTTATAATAAAATGAAAGTAGCTGCATGAAAGGTCAAAGACAGGTAAACTCAGGAGAGGTTAATTTGCTGTGAATATTGAGGGAGAATTCTGAGGCTCAGAGTCAGGAGAAATCTGGCTCCAGGCAGGCTCCAGACAGCCCACATCCTCCCCATACTTGTGGTTGTCTTTCTTCTCCCATGTGGTTCTTGTCTTGCAGTCCTTTCTTCTTTTATCCTTCCTTTTTTCTTTCTCCTTTTTTTCCCCAAAGAAAGGACATCTTTTAGAAAAGGAACAAACAAAACCTAGGAGAGGACTGACACTTTTAAATAGCTGGAGGAAATGTCCACACTCTGCATTTAAGGCAGCATCATTAGTAGTCCATATGCACAATTGACAAAACCAGTATTGAAACATGAACTAGCCGGCAATGAGGCAACCAAGAATAGATCACGATCACGATCTTCCCGTTGATCATCTATTTGCTAGAGCGGGCACCAGTAATATCTCCATATGTCCTGTCTCATGCTAGTAGAGCCAGGGGCATCGGCTTGCTACAGGAACATAAAGAGCCTCAAACCATTATATTAGGTCATGGGAATGACCTAATATAATTGTTACTGGAAATTGGCATATCATATACAACATGAGAAGCTTGCCAGGCTTGCCGAGCGGGAGGCAAACTCTTTTAAACACCTCCAAATAAAGCATTTATTGATGAACCGCACGCGCAAGCGGCCGCAAGAAGCCAGGCTGTGATAGGCTGGTCTGCTGGGTGGAGTTCTGACGAAAGGGAAGTCCAAAAGTGGAAAATGGCGGTGCCCGTGGAGTGAGGGAGGGGGTGGTCTGGCTTGTTGTGAGGCTCTGCCGAGGTGGTGGGCCAGGGCTAGAACCCGCCATGCCTCCCGACTGCCTCATGAACGGCTGTGCACAGGGAGAGCAAGGAACAGCTCTGCCCCAAGAATAGAAAAGAAAGAAAAAATAATTATTGAAGGACCAACAAAAAAATCGTACTTGCTTCTAGTGTTAGGTGGTTCATTTTGTTTTTAGACTGTTCTCTTTAAAAGCAACACTTTATTGACTAAGCTTCAAAAAGCATAAGAACATCTCATCTTTTATGCAAATTTGGTGATGAATATGTATTTCATGGTTTACAATTTTTTGTATAATAGTTAAAAAGAGTCATGTCGAAAGAAGATTGCAAACTTCTTGAATATAGCATAATGTTATGCTTGGACCCATCTTAAGAGTGGGTGTTACTTCAGGAAATGCCACTGTACATATATATAACAGGTGCAGAAAGAAAGTGCTTTAAAGTAACCACAACAGGGAACTAAAACAAAACAAAATTGATTTTTAAAATCATAGTGATCCTAAAAGAGAGCTGACATGCCATCTTGGCATGTTCCAATGGTGATGCCAGTGGAACCTGGCAACTTCTTTTTATTATGTTGACCTCAAAGGGCTGAATCTCTCAATGCTTCCTAAACAAAGACCATAATTCCATTATCCCAGAATTTATCTTCTAAGAATTCTTGAAATTGGGGTCAGGAGCAATAAATAGTATAGTGGGTACAACATTTACCTTGCACCATATGGTTCCCTGAATCAGCAGGAGTAATCCCTGAGTGTAGAGCCAGCAGTAACCCTAGAGCTCTGCAGGATCTGGCCGATAGATAGATAGATAGATAGATAGATAGATAGATAGATAGATAGATAGATAGATAGATAGATAGATAGATAGATAGATAGATAGATAGATAGATAGATAGATAGATAGATAGATAGATAGATAGATAGATAAAAAGTATCTTTCAGATGTTGACCTCTTGAAGTGATCTAAGAGAAAGCAGCACACAGTATCTATCAAAACATGCTCTACACCAATATTCCATAAGAAAGTTCCAGGATGAACTAAGGAAACTGCCTTATCCTCTCCCTTCTTAAAGGAGCATAATAAAAAAGTTGTGTTTTTATAAAATTTCTTGTATTTTATCTTTTAAATTGTGGCTTTGGGGTCACAGCTGGCCAGACCCAACAAAACTGAAGGTTGAATCTTGCTCTGTGCTCAGGAGTTGCTCCTGGTGGTGTTCAGGGGACCACACTTTGTGCCAGGTATTGAACCAGGATCAACCACATGCAAGGCAAGTACCTTAACCCTGAACTATGTCTCCAGCCCCTATTTAATCTTCTTAACCCCCTATTTAATCCTCTTAATTTGCTGAACTTCTGGGCCATAGCATACTTTTAAGCCACATTCATTAATATCTTATGGAATACACATTGCAGTGAGACCTGGCCTAGAAGGCAAGAGGTCCGATTTCCAACCCACATTCTACCTAATTGATTGAGTGGCCTTAAGCCTTTGACTGCCAGACCATATTAGACTTAAAAGGTTCTCTTAGATTCCTTCCAGGACTATGATCTATTCCAGACGATCTCTGAATTGGTGGATGACCTCAGATTCTGTATATAGCCATTTTCTGTGATTCTATGCCCTTCCTGTGATTCTCAGCCAAGTAGGCTGGAGAATGTGACTACGATGCTGGGGATTACACAGGCCATCCTGGGAGAGCTTAGAGGCCTCCAGCGCTGCACCCAGAGAGGTACAGGGAGCCATATGTGCCAGGGATTGAACCAGGGAGTCAGTCACATGCAAGGCAAGCCCCTAACCCTTGCACTAGCTCTCTGGTGCCAGTGATTCTATTTTAATTAAAGAGAATATTGGATACCTGCTATTCTGCAAGCCACTGTCTCTTTAAGAATTCTTTAGGGAGAAAAATCAAATGTTTCAGCACTAGCTCAAAACAAAAGCGACAGTGCAAGTTGTATCAGCTTTGTTTCCTGTGATGAGTACATATGGTTGGCCCACAGACCTTGGTAAAAACAAAAGAGATGACTGGTGTCTATGGGGTTTAATGGGCTGTTTGGGGGAAACTACATAACCTCTTTGAGACCAGCAGTGTTTTACTAAGCCTGATCACATAATGTTAAAAGCAAATGCTTCTTTTCAAAGTTATCCCCACAGGCATTTTTGTCCTCTGGGAGAATTTCCTATCTCAGAGGAAGGGAGTGCTGACTGCAGCTCACTTTCAAAGGTGCTTGAGTCAGTAACAGCCCTGACATCAAGCTTTCCCAGAGGCCTGGGAACACTCTAAGTACCACCTGCGAAGGTCTGGAGCTCTTGTGCAATCAGTGGAAATGTAGCTCAGGGTTAAGCGTTAATCCGACCTATGCTTTCTGCATCCTGAACACAGGAAGCTCTATAAAACTTTTGTAGGCATACAGGAGGGGTCATAAAAAGTGGAGGCCCAGGGCTGCTGGCAGCAGGGTCGGAGATAAGTTGGAACTTGTTTCATAGTAGGGCTTTCCCTAGCCTGTACTGTGGCAGCTTATGTGTCCTTGAATTGAGGTGGGGCCACTTGTGCAAACAGGCTGGCTGTGTACAGCTTATGTCCTGCTAAAAAAAATAAAACCTTTCAAAAGATAAATGGATACCATCACCCCTTGATGCCTCATGAAATTTAAACATGAAATTTAAGCAAAATATACCTGCATCTCCTTTCTGGGCTCAACAAATGGAGAACCTTGGGGATCGGAGCTATAGCACAGCGGGTAGGGCATTGGCCTTGCACGCGGCCTACTGGGTTCGATCCCCAGCATCCCATATGGTCCCCCAAGCAGTAATTCCTGAGCAAAGAGCCAGGAGTAACCCCTGAGCATTGCTGGGTGTGACCCAAAAAGAAAAAAAAATGGAGAACCATACATAAACCATATAAAAATGATAAGCTATATGAAAATATGGGGAATAACTTTATACCAGTGGGAAAGGCATCAAGGCAGCATTATTAACTATAAAGTAGGGTTAATTGTAGGTTATAAGAAAAGGAACAAATGGGAATATGTATGCAAACATGTATATTTTGCATAAAGAAACATTGAATGTAGGGAGATGGCTAATGGGCTGGAGTCCTTTAGCATGCAGGAGGCCTCAGTTTTGATCCAAGTACCATATGATTCTCCAAGGGCTGGGATGAGTCTGTGAGCACCCCTGGGTGTTAGCCCCCAGATAGAAACACTGAAAACATATACAAGAATCAGATAAAACTGCTTACCGATGACAATTAGGGCAATGGGAAGAAAAGGCATCCGGTGATAGGGCAGGGAGAGGAGGATTTCTTAGCATTGGCCTGTTCACAGGTTTGCAGTACTGTGATTTTTTTAACTTATAAAAGACTACAAAACCATGGACTCAGATAGCAGCAGAACTGGGTTTGCAAACTATTCTGTTTCGTGTTTGTGAGCATGCCAGCCTCGTCTTCTCTGACTTTCAGCTTCCTCATCTATAAAATGGGAGCAGTTCTCATTTTTTAAGGTGATCATTCAAAAAAGAATGTCTACATGATACCAGCAAGACCCCTGGCATATTATAAATAGTCTGATAACACTGCTTTGCTGTGGGCCGAGCAATAGCACAGCAGGTAGGGTGTTTGCTTACATGCAACCACCCTGGGTTCGATCCCCGACATCCCATATGGTCCCCGAGCTCTGCCACGAGTAATTCCTGAGTGCAGAGCCAGGAGTAACCTCTGAGCACCACCCGGTATGACCCAAAAAATAAATAAATAAATAAAAAAGACTGCTTTGCTGCTGATACCTTTTTTATTTATGGAATACTGACAAATCCTTCAGCTTCAGGTAAAATAATATGTCCTGTGAGAAATTTCCCTAGGGCCAGACAGGGGAAAATTCTCTCTTTGCTCCTGTGACTTGAGAGTGAGCTCATGCTGGTTTCCCAGACTGCCCAGTGGACCACAAACTCCCGGAGGGCAAAGAGCCTGCCTCTGCACCAGGCATAGTAGGGACTTGTTTGTACATATTTAGCAGAAACGTTAAGGAACTAAACCAGGAAGACAGCTCTAGAGACTGCCACATGTTTTGCCTGTTGGTCCTAAGTTTGGTTCCTTCACTAAGTACCCCTAATTCTGGCAACAATAAGAGCAACTCAGCAGCCCCTGAGCAATGCCTGTGTGACCCTTAGGCTCCTTCCCCCCTCCCTTACCCCCACCCCTGAAAATAGTAAAGAATGAAGAAACTAGTACAATTGTGCCTTTTGGGGAGCTATCAGAAAGTTTTGCTTTCTGGGTTAGCCCAGCTGCCTGCCTTCCACTCTCAGGGTCTGCAGGGAGCTGTCAGGAGAAGTGTCTGCAACAAGCAGACTTCAGTGCTGACAGCTGAATGAAGCCTGACTTTCTGGGAAAGTGCCAAGGAGGGAACTGTGGCGATTTGTAGGCGCTTCCAGGAAGAGCAGGAAGCCAACGTTCTCCAGGGGCCGCCACACACGGACCGCAGGCAGAACGTGCAGGCAAACACGCCAGCTGTCTCAGGAACACTCTGGCCCTGCTGCTGGCTAAGGGATAATCAATGTTCTCGAGCCCCAAGGCCCCTGGGCTGTGTCTGCTCTGAGTCAGTTTAACGGGGGAGGTGCAGAGGAAAAGCTGACGAAAATCAAACCAGCGTGGTGAGGCTGATGAAAATCAAACCAGCTGACAGGGAAGCTACAGGTCTAGGAGCCAGACCAGAGCAGGGGGACCCACCACAGGAAAAGCTGCCAGAATATGAGACCCTAAAACAATGCCTGACTCGATTTGCGTGGGAAGGGGTTCTTCTTCCAGCAGGCAACTGGATAATAGCTGCTGTTGTCAGGTTGGTCGCCCCTAACCAGATGGCTGAGTTTATTTTTTTTAATTTTTAAAAAATATTTTATTATACCACCATGAGATATACAATTACAAAGATGTTCATGTTTGGGTTTCGGTCATACAGTGTTCCAGCACCCATCCCTCCACCAGTGCCCATTTCCCACCACCATGTCCCCAATTCCCTCCCCCCCTAGCCAGCCTTTATGGCAGGTTCTTTACCTCTCTCTCTCTCTCTCTCTCTCTCTCTCTCTCTCTCTCTCTCTCTCCCTCTCCCCCGTTCTCTTAAACATAGTGGATTCCAATACATACATATATTTATACAGAACATAACATTTAGAGGTTATCATGTTTATTTTTTTTTGCCTGTATTTAATGCTTTGACAATTACTAGCACACTGTTCCCTTCTCTGTCTTACCTAACCTCTGACTCCCACACATTTGTTGTAATTTCCACCTTTGACAAGACCTCCTGATCCATGTTTTGCCTGACCTTGGATATTGGTATCATAATATGTGTGTGTGTCATGCAAATAAATGCAGGCATTCTATATCTGTCTTTTTCCTTCTGACTAATTTCACTCAGGTGGCTGAGTTTAGAAGCACTAATGCAGGTAAGTCAGAGAAGAAAATAAAAAGGCAATTTTTTCCCACAGAGATAACACACACAATATATATATACACCCCATATATACATGCATCCATACAGGCTACATACAAGATCACACAATACATGCTTGCTTCACACATTTACACACCATATACATGCTACTTGAAAACATTTCTGAACAAGCATTCCAGAACTCAGAGTTCTTGCAGTTGGCTGCTCCCTTATTGGAAACAGATGGTCTTGCCCCTCAACTGTTTCTGGGGCAGAGTTCCTTTAAATATGGGTCTACTGGTGGTGATTTTGTTTCCTTTAGCTCAGTCAACAGTCATTCAACACCTCGCCTGGGTATTCTCTGCAGCCCTGTCACATTATTCACTCATCGCTCTGGAAACTGAGGGGATGTTTACGAAAATTCTGAGACTCCCATTGATTTGGGAGTTCACTGGGCACACAGCATACTCCACGGCAACTGAATTTCACCACACATCGCCAGAAATTCCTACGACTCTCTCACTCAACAGATGAGGAAATAGAGGCTCACAAAGATTAAAAAAAAATTGCCTGAGGCAAGAAAAGGTAGACTATGAACCCGAATGACTTTCTAGCCTTCTCGCCTGCTCTCTACAGCCTGGCAGCACAAAACTCAATTTACATTTTTAGGGGAGTTCCTAATCCACTGCTGACTCCCACCCGGCTATTTCTTTCCCAAGTTTCTACTTGGGTTCTCTTCTCTAATGGAAGCTGTAAGCTTTGTTCTCTTGGCACTGATCCTGGCTGGCATCAGCATGGCCAATACAAACTTCTTGCCGGAAAACACTGTGACCCTCAGACAAAGCCTCTGTGTGATGTTCTCTTACCTGACTCTGCTGTATAGAGACCCAGTGGGGGTGGCTGGAGTGCCAGTATCTCACTCATAAACAGCTTGTTCTGCCTTAGAGCTCAGACTGGTCTGGGAGCAGATGTGGTGGGCCTCAGGGCCTAAACTCACCCTGGCCTGGCTCAGCCAGAGCCCTTTTCTGGGAAAGCAGGGCTGTTGGATTCTTTTTGTCACACCTGGCATTGCTCAGGGGTTACTCCTGGCTGTGCTCAGGGGGACCATATGGGATGCCGGGGATCAAACCCCGGTCTGGTCGCATGCAAGGCAAAAGCCCTACCCGCTGGACTATTGCTCTGGCCCCAGGGCTGTTGGATTTTTAGGTGCCAAGACTCTGGATCCCTCAACTACAGAAATAGGTTTCAGTTCCCACTCTGCCCACTTCCACCTGTCTGACCTTTAGGAAAATGACTTCAGCTAACTGAGCTTTGGTTCACTCAACTACAAACAAAATGAGTAACATCTCTGGTCTCTAGACAAGCACTTGGGTCTCAGTCTCTGATTCTGCTCCCTGGGACTGGGTCACATGACCCTGAGGTTTCTCTCTAAAACATTCTTTGTGCAGGCTGGCAGGAAGATGTTTTCCTGCTCAGGGGTAAAGGGGAGAGGGAATTGGATGTTTTGTTGACTCTCAGGGTGAACTCAGCCCAGTGGAAAAATACCTGGTCTAATTCCGCAAATGTTATTAAGCATCCCACACATCCATTTAAGAATTCAGGGTACAAAGATAAGTATAGGCCCTGCCCTTAAAGGAGCTCATAGAAGAGACCAGTAAGAATGATAAAAACCATAAAAATAAGTTACAGTACATGGAGGAAAAGTGATAAGTGGACTAAGAGGGTGGAGACAAAAGACTGTGAAGGTTGAGAAATGACTGAAGGTGATGATTCCCCACTGGGAGGGTGCTGTGGTCACTCCAAAACTTGGTCTCAGAGAAGCAACCGTGGGAACCACAGAAGGCTTCTGCTTCTGGCAATGGGCATATGAGAGCCATAGGCACTTGGAGCCTTCTTGGAGTTCTCTGAGGCAATCAGGCATAGGAAATTCTATAAGGGAAAAACACCGTTTTCACCTTGGCTTTGTTCCTGAAAGAGTTCAGTATCTGCATAAAAGGTGGAGTGATTCACAGCTGGTCTTTTTTTTTCCCCCCATGGATTTTGGGCCACACCTGGCTGTGCTCAGGGCTTACTCCTGGCTCTGTGCTCGAGCTTTCCTGGCTCTGCTCAGGGATCAAACCTGGGTGGATAGTATCAAGGCAAATGCCGTACCTGCTGTACTGTTACTCCAGCAATGAGTCCACCAATTCTCTCCTCTGTGCCTCCTCCCTCACCCAGCCTATCTCCATGCATGAAGGACGAGAGAATGAGGTGCAGGAGGCAGATACCTAACCCAGGCAATTGGTCCTGGCTCAACCTGGGAGCTTCGCTGCCCAGCCAGCTTACCTTGGCTCAGCTCACAGTCACCTGGGAAGGAGTTGGCCTGATGAAGAAAGAGGTGTCAGTGAGTTGCATTTGGCTTACACCTTGAGGTGTGGGCTGTTTGTGAGTAGATGTGTGTGTTGTGTTTTCAGAACTAGGTGTTTTGCAGCTGATTTCTATCTAAGTCACTATCTTACAGAAGATAAGCTTGAACCTTCCTCTCCAGGACCAAGCAGTGCTAAACTCCCACACTGGGTGTAAACACAGCTGTTGGCTGGGCTCTGATTTCCAACCATGAAGGGGCTGCATCATTAGCAGATAAGATCCAGGTGGACAGGCTGTAGGTTTGGTTACGCTTTCCTGAGAAATGAGTCTGCAGCAGGCCAGCAAGTCTGTTGAGAAAGGGACAAGACAATGGTGACTTTCCTTTTTGGTTTTGCAGCTACACCTACTGGTGCTCAGGGCGCTTACTCTAAACTCAGTGCTCAGCGGTCACTCTTGCCAGTCCTCAGGGGGCCAGGGAGTGCTGCCAAGACTTCATTTTGCCGAGCACAAATTCCAATCCTTTGAGCTACGTCACTGGCGCAACAATGGGGACTTTTGTTGCAACCAGGCTCGTGCCACTTGGCTCACCTGTTATTGGAAAGCAAGTAACAGGCCAGGGAGCTGAAGACATGAAGCCATCAGGTCTGGGTGCTTGTTCTGTCACTCACCTACCATGTGACTGTGGCCATGTCACCTTGCCTCACTTCAGTAAGTGGGACTATACTTTCAAAAAAGTGAAAACCAGAAAGAAAATCCCAAAAAGACCAGATCAGAAAAAGAAATGATTCTGGGGGCCAGAGTGATAGTACAGCAGATAGGGGCATTTGGTTTGCATGCAGCTGACATGGTTTGATCTCTGACATTCCATATGGTCCCCCGAGCATGGCCAGGAGTAATTCCTGAGCATTATTGGGTATGACCCCCCAAATAAAGAAATGATTCATCAATCTGTCTCATCTTTATTCAGCAAAAGCTCTTGAGATCATCTCTTACGCTTGTGTGTTCTCAGTTTAACTATAATGAAAACATGCTTGGTTTCCTGACTTCCTGGTTTACCACCACCGATAACAACTGATTAGCAGGGTGTTGGTCTACAAGAGGTGACTGATAGAAACATTAAAGGAAACCAAGACAGCAAGAAAAGAAAAAGGAAAAAGAACCTTAGAGCAGGAACAAGATGTTTAACTGTACAGGGGTGAGTAGTATGGGGCAGACATGTTTATACTTGTCAACAGCAACTAAGGCCATCAGGCCCGAGAGCCTACTGGGATATTTTTAAAAAGTAATATCTCAAGGAGATTTTAAATGACTGCTCTTTGTATGTTTTGGGGGTGGGGTTAGAGCAGGTCGTTCCTGAAGCTAGTCTGCCAAATTGGCCAGCCGTTCAGTGTGAGGGCCCGAAGAAGCCGTGTTCCTCAGGCCCTGCAATCCAGGAATCACACGGACTACCCAGAGGTGCTCGGAAGCCTCTGGGGCCACACCAGGTGGTGCTTAGGGTCCTTCAGGGCTGAACCAGCCAATGCTCAGGCCCATGTGATATCAGGGTTCAAACTGGGGATAGCCTCTGCAAAGCATGTACCTAACTCCTGTGTTTTGTTTCTTGTTTCAAACAAGGCACGTCTTTACAGAAAAGTCTTTCATGAAAGTTTCCTTCCAAGTGTTTCAAATAAAGTTTTAGTCTTATGGGAGAATTGCAGGTATAACCTGGATATTCAGACTTGGGGCAAGACATAGAATCCTTTTTTCATTTTTGGTTTTTGGGCCACACCGAGCAGTGCTCAGGAGTTACTCTTGGTTCTGCACTCAGGAATCGTTGCTGGCAGGTTCAGGGAAGTATATAGGATACTGAGAATCAAACTTGGGATGGCCACATGCAAGGCAAGTGCCCAACCCACTGTACCTGTGCTCTAGTCCCAGTACTCAAGTACTCTGCAGATCAACATTTGAACCAAAGGTCAAATCAAATAGAAATGCAGAAACTACTGAAAAGATATTAACCATTGGGCCAGTGAGGACTAATTCACTGGTCTCCAATTGGACTTGAAAATATTTAGGAACAGTCCTAACAACCATGCTTTCTGATAAATTGACCTGGAATGTGATTTTAAATTGTTTTTGCCCTTATTTAAATGTAGAATGAACTTTTCCCAATAGCTACAGCTAGGGAGAGGAAGAGAAGAACAAGGAAATAAAATTTCTGGCAACAAATATCCTTTTCAATGAGCCAAGCTATTTTCCTTGGCACTATGTGATCACTGTAGGTTTACAGAGAAATTCGGCCCATCTAGTCATACACATCTGCTTCTGGGACAAAGGAAGCATGAGGCTGCCCTCAAGCACCTTACAATCTGGTTGTTTTCAAGGATAAAACCCATTCAATAGTATGTATTAGGTAAACAGCGTTTGTCCTGAGACAGCTCACTTTAAGTACTTTTCAGTGTATAAATCATAATTGTTGATGAAGAAAATATAGATGAGAAGAGAAAGAAAAGCATCTGCCATGTATCTCACTATTATTTATATTACTAACCAGAATGAACCAGTTATAGAATTATTTATATAAATGAGTACATCATTACACACTGACCATATTTACTAAAAATTTGTGTGAGTTCCCTCACATATTTAGAACAAAAGAGAAGAAACCTCAGAAACACATCATCTCAGAAAACCATCAACATGTGCTAGGAACACAAATTCCTTATCTACTCCAAATAGAAATTCCTGAAATAGTAAAGATATAAATGTAAATAAGCAGAGCTATAAAAGCATAAGAAAACAAAGGAGACTAATTATGTAACATCAGAAAGGACTTCTTAAGCAAGACAGGAAACCCAGCACCCTTAAAGAAAAAAGAGCACCTTTAAATCTAGAAACGTTGAAGACTCCAACATCATGAAAGGAGTATAAATTTTAGAAGCAAATACTTTAAAAGCAAATGGGTGGGGTGGAGTTTTGGTGGTGCTGAGCAGCCACGGGATTGCTCTCCCTCACAGTGAACTCAGTCTCTGGCACCACTGCACTCCTCCGCCCTACCCTTAGCCACAGGCTCCAAAACACTGTCCTTTCTCCTGTCAATAAATGTCCCTGCCTGGTGCACACTGTGCCTTCAAGTAAGAATAACTCAAACATCTATGTTGAAGAATAGGCAAGGAGCATAAAGAGGAATTCACAGAAGGAAAGCAAATGACCAGTATGCAGGAAAAGATGTCCATGTCCACTGGTGTCAGGGAAATGAAAATAATTTTAAAGTGAATTGAGGGGCCAGAGCGATAGCACAGAGGGGAGGGCATTTGCCTTCCACGCCGGCAGACCCAGGTTTGATCCCCGGTGTCCCATTTGGTCCCCGTGCACAGCCAGGAGTAATTCCTGAGTGCAGTCAGGAGTAACCCCTGAGTATATGGCCCCAAAAGCAAAATGAATGAATGAATGAATGAATGAATGAATGAATGAAGTGAAGTGAGCCTAATACTAGCAAGGATACATAAAAATGAGTACTCAGACTGCTAATGCTGATGCAAACGGACACAACTTGTGGAGGAAGGTGATTTAGTAGGAGTTAATATGTATACTGAAAACGTGTTAACTTTAAAAAAAAATAATTATTTTGGGTTTGGGGCTCTACCTGGTGATGTGCCAGGGCCAATCCTGGCTTTGTGCTCAGGAATTCCTTCTGGTGGTGCTTGCAGGATCATATGGGATGCCTGGCATTGAACCCAGGTCAATAGCGTGCAAAGCAAGCACACTCCCACTGTCCTATGGCTTTTTAACCCAGTAATCTACTGTTGATACACTTTCCAACAGAAATAATAAACATGAATGTCCATTGTAGCAAGTTTTGTAATAAAAGACACTTGATATGAGTTGGTATTAATGAGTTGATATTAATGAGTTATATATTAATATATCTTTATTAGGGAATACTATGAATTGGGTAAACAGAGTAGTATTTTTGTGGGTTTGAAATGATGTATGTGAGGGACTGTTGACTTTTAAAAAAGCAAATTGTAGATTAATGTGTACAATAGTATTTTGGTTCGTAAAACTATTCATATATATGTGTATCGGTATAAACGGAATCAAAGTATTAATAATGTCTGTCTGAGGAGGAAGATTCTTTGGAATCTTTTCACATATCCTTAAATCAAGTACAATTATGATTTTCATATACAAGTTTATTTCAGTTTATAGAAAGTGTCAAGTTTAAATGACAGAATTTACTGAGTGGCAGAACTAGAGTCCAAGTTATTCCATGTTAGCCCATGTTATTGTCAGCCTACTCCCTGGGAGATGTAAAGTTAGTGAGAATAACTTAAGGGATTTTTGTCTGTGTCTGGGCTCTGAAGGATCTAGCCAGACAAAGCCTAAGTGTAGAACTAGCCATGCAACCATTTCTTATGAGTTGGGGTGGGGTTGGGGTCAGGGGACAGTAGACAGGTAAGGCCTGCTTTGGGGGTCGGGGGACAGTAGACAGGTAAGGCCTGCTTTGGGGGTCAGGAGGACAGTAGACAGGTAAGGCCTGCTTTGGGGGGTCGGGGGACAGTAGACAGGTAAGGCCTGCTTTGGGGGTCGGGGGACAGTAGACAGGTAAGGCCTGCTTTGGGGTCGGGGGACAGTAGGCAGGTAAGGCCTGCTTTGGGGGGTCAGGGGGACAGTAGACAGGTAAGGCCTGCTTTGGGGCCAGGGGGGACAGTAGACAGGTAAGGCCTGCTTTGGGGTCAGGGGACAGTAGACAGGTAAGGCCTGCTTTGGGGGTCAGGGGACAGTAGACAGGTAAGGCCTGCTTTGGGGGTCAGGGGACAGTAGACAGGTAAGGCCTGCTTGCTTCCCCTGATCCTGGAGCCTCAGACTCCCATAGGCGTTTCCAGAACGTGGTCACTGAGCTCCCAGAGGGTCGCTCTGGCACTTTCTCTTTGAGAAATCATTACACAGTTTAGACTCTAGAATAAAGTAAGCTCAGAAACTGGCAGCTGCTGACAAAGAGGTCCCAGCTACAGCTGCCTGGGGCACTGCAGTTTCCCTGCTGGCTCCTGTGAATGGTAAGGAAAGAGAAGCTCTGGGTTCAAAGTGTGAATTGCTCAGCTTCAGGAGAGGACAGTCTGCCAGCCCTTGAGCCTGAAGCCCGGAGCCCAGAGACAGGACAGTCTCTCCTTAGCTACACTCAGAGCAGAAAGGAGAAGATTCCCGAGTATAGGCAGCTGTCTGGAAACCCTTGGCCTTCCTGTTTCCCCTCTGCAGGTGCTGCTGTTGGCTAACTGGCCTCTTACCTGAGCCAACACAACAGAGCAACTCTGAGCTGGTTACTTTACAGGGTTTGGCTTCCCCTCTGCTGGTCTCACGGTGCTCACCTGAGTTTATTCTTCTTTATACTTGCTCCTGAACTTCTCAACAGGATGCCTCTGGGCAGTGACAGCCCAGCAAAGGTGATCCACAGATTGGGGGACTCTGTTGAAACTCGAGAACTGCCAGAACTCACTTTGACTCACTGCCTATAGACAGACACGTGCAGGAGAGTGGTCAGTTGGTGGTTGTTCTGGGAGTTCTCTTCTTAAACTTTGCAGCCTTTTCTCCTTGCGGGAAGTAGAATTTTGCACGAAGGAGATGGTGGTCTGATCCTGTTTGGAATTTGGGGATGACAGCAACTTCGGTCAGACAAAACCGCCATTGAAGATGATGTGGACAAAGAACCTCCGGCTCCAGGCACATCTGTTTGACTCCACCGTTCTCCCTGCATTAACATACGCCTCAGAGACCTGGGCCCTACGAAAGCAGGATGAGAATGCTATTCGGGTCTCCCAGAGAGGAATCGAAAGAGCTATGCTTGGAATATCATGCCTCACTCAAGTGAGAGAAGGAATCCGGAGTTCTGACCTCCGTCGCTATTCCAGAATCAGGGATGCTGTCTAGTTTGCCAAAGCATCGAAAATCAGATGGGCTGGACATGTAATGCGATTTGGAGACAACCACTGGACTAGAGCCATTACCGACTGGATCCCACGGGATGTCAAAAGATCACGTGGCCGCCCACCTACAAGATGGTCAGACTTCCTTGTCAAGACCCTGAAGGAACGGTTTGAGGCTCTTCATATTCCTGAATCAACCAGATGCCATTGGGCTACATTGGCACGTGATAGGGTCCAATGGAAATGTTACTGGCGCCCGCTCGAGCAAATCGATGAATAACGGGATTCAAGTGATCAAGTGCAGGAGGGTGGACTCCCAGGGCTGTTAAATTCCCTGAGGACCATGGTGGCTTTTCCCACCAACTGACCCTGTAGGGCCTCGAACCTAGGAAGACCCAACAACTAGTGGCTAAATGTATCTGAATGAATCCACTTGAACTCCGCTCCCTGCTCCAGAGACCAGCTGAAGTCACTGCAGCACAGCTAGGAATCTGCTGCAACTAAGTCTTCAAACCTTTTCTGTGAAGACTCAGAGGAAACAAATTCAGTTTTGCAGGCAAGAGGCAAGATGGAGGCCATTCCTAAGGCACTTCCAAAATAAAGCAAGCAAGCAAGCAAGCAAGCAAGCAAGCAAGCAAGCAAGCAAGCAAGCAAGAAAACAAATTCCCGAGACTTATGGATGAAACTTAAAATATAATCATATCTGAATACAGATTTTTTAATAATACAGGTCTCCGGTAAGAACAATGAAGTCCTGTCTTGAAAAGGACTAGCATTGTGCTTAATGGGAGCTCACAGTTCGTATCTTTTATCATAAAAATCTACTACAAATATGCATCCATTGATACTTAAATGTGATACGAGTGACAAGATTTTATTTCATCTTTGAAAGCTGAATTTCATATAATTTTCACATCATAAAATGATTCTTTTCATTTAAAAAATGCTCAGCTCTCAGTGGGGTGGATGTAGCTTCAGGGGGGCCTCTGTTAATGCCTGTTCTGGAGAACATGCCTGTAATCCTACACGGGGAGAAAAATCTTACTTTGTTTCCCTAAGTCCCCTCACCACCCCCCTTTCACACATCGCCCCCACCCCCACCAAGTCCTAACTTTCTAAAGCCTGGAGATTTCTAAGCCACTGCCACTCCCTTTCTCAGTGCTCTTTCCTTTTCAAAGAAGAATTCACAGACAGAACCAGGCAACCCTCAAGAAGGAGGTCAGGGAGCTTCGTTATTGCCTAATTTCCCCAGAATGGCAGCGTGTAGTCAGGACCACTCTGAGTCCTTCCTCTCCTGAGGCTAGCGTTAGCTCTTTGCCAACTCATGAAAACCACTGGGAAGGGCTTGCTAGGGACTCCTCCACCCCCAAACCACGAGAGAAGGAAGGCCTCAGAGCTCCTGAATTAATGGGAAACAGTTACCCTTTCCTACCCAGCCCTGCACATGAAGGAAACAAGCTGAAATGCCTCCAATTTGGTTGAGTTCTGAAAAGCATACCTTTTGGAAAAGACACTGACCACGGCCCAGAATCCAATACTGGCAAAACAACACGAGTAGTGACCTGAAAGAAACTCGCTTTATGTAAATATAGCGAGGACTAAGGAGGGCAGGGACTTATGATAACATCAATCATTCATTGACTCCTTAATATATTCCACAAATATTTTGCAAAGGGTATGTTCTGTGCCATGCACTCTATTAGGCACTGGGCAGATTGCAGAAAACAAGACTGGCAGTTTCTGCTCTCCCGGGGTTTATAGTATTATCAAGCAGTGTTTGCTGAAGTCTAGTATGTTGTGGCATATTACCAAGTGTTCCTTGGACTAAAATGATTGCATGGTAAATCAGTAGGGGAAAGGGGCTGAATTAAGCCAGGAAGTCAGCTCAAGGGCCAGGGCATAAGGCCCCCAATCCAGTCCCTGTCATTTCATGCCCCCAAATGCTGGTTCTAAGCAACATTGCAGAACCAAGTCCTAGAATGGAACTGTCAGATCTGGTTGGCTTAATGTTACTGAGAATGGCCTCCAGTCTTCCTGAGCACTACAACTCCCTCTCCCCAGTGAGTTAACAACCAGGTTACTTTATGTAAAACCTCAGAAACTTTCACCATATATTTCCATTGATAATCTCTGAGAGGTAGATAGAATGCAATCTCCAAAAAATGACCTAACTAGGATATGGGTTTTGGTGAGTTAACTTTTTGTGGCATTAGAGTGACATGCAATGCAGTTTGGGAATGGTCCCCAAGACCCCTGGGTACATCTGAGTAGGTTGTGCACTGAACAAAGTATGGCCACTAATGTAGACTCTCAGGTCACATGGCTGCCACTTGAGAGTCCTGCGCAGAACTGGTGGGAGAGGCTTGTGCTCCCAGAACCTGGGAAAACTCCCCTTCCTGCAGAGGATGCCAGAGGGAAGGAGGTCAGGAGCTTCCTTTGTAAGACTCACAATACTTTTGTGAGTCTTCAGACAAAAAAGAAACTAGCAGATAAAACCAGGACCCAAAAAGATAACACAGTGATAAATAAAACTCTGAGGGCATAAACATCTTCAAAACATTGAGATGGGAAAGTCACAGTTTACAGTTAAAGGAGCAGTTAGCAGAAAGGCGACATAATTCTAAATAAAGCAACTTTGGAAAAAATATTCCAAATGAAAATGATTTTCAACCCAGAACTCTATCTGGCATGACTCCCAACCAATTTTGAGAGTAGAAGCAAAGTATTTCAAATGTTGTAAAGGCCCAAAAATAATGTATCTGCAGACCTTCCAGGAATGATTTGAGTATGTGCTCTATTAAAAACAAACATGCCAAAACAAAGCAAGAGAAAGAAATACCCAGTTTCCAGGAAGGTGGCACACAGGACAGACCCAAAGGACATCCTGGCTGGAGCTGGACAGTCTGCGTGGCACCAGAGGGCACCTGTTCGACTGGACAAGGATGTGTAGAAGAGGAAAAGGAGCCCCAGAGGGGGGAATCAGGCCAAAACAAATGAACAACAACAACAAAACCCCAAACTCTGAAATTATGTGACCCTGTGGAAAATTCTGTTTACAGAACTGGAAATACCAATCCATGAGTTGAAAGGAAACTAGCAATAATAAAAAGAGGTAATTATTAACTAAAAAATAAAAAACACACTAAGAAAGGCAATGTGGCCACAGTTGCTACTTGACTCAGAAGTGATTCCTGGGGCCGGAGCAATAGCACAGCTGGTAGGGCATTTGTCTTGCATGCAGCCGACCCTGGTTCGATCCCCGCATCACATATGGTCTCCTGAGTACTGCCAGGAGTAATTCCTGAGTGTAGAGCCAGGAGTAACCCCTGAGCAAAACTGAAGCGATTCAAAAAGAAAAAAAAAGAAGTGATTCCTACCTGTTTAGTAACAATAACCCAAACAGGAATAGAGATTTAGAGCGGAGAAGAGAGACTAGGAAAGGAGAAAGCCAGCCAGCTCCAATTCTAGTGTGGCCCCTGGGAAACAGTAGAGTGACAATTCATTCGTGAAGAATGAATGCACTGTATTCTTATTTATTGATGCTAAAATGAAGGAAAATGCTACAGAAAAAGCTGAAAAAGGTGAGAGGCTGCACATCAGAAGGAGGTGGAGGAGAGAGCAGTGGGGTGTGCAGAGAACTGCCATTTTTTTAGGCCATTTAGCACGATTTGATTTTTTTTATGTTAGGCATGTAGATTATTTTTTTTTAATGGAGATGGTAGGCTGCTGACCACTTTGTCACTAGCTAAGTGCCTCGCTCCATTCACCCATTTCTAAGCCAGCACAATTATAGCTCATGGACTAGTTGAATGATAAACTCCCTACATATTAGCTACTCAGAAGCAAGAGCAGAAATGGTGAATGTCGAACTGAGGAATAATGGTTTGCTGCCTCAGAATTGCAGCTGTTCTCATCTGTGGACAAGAATCCAGGTTTCACCTGGAAATTTGCTATAAAATGGATGGCCTAGACCCTAGATCAGAGCTTCCTAAACCTCTCCTGCCCCTGGTGACCCCTTTCAGCCTGAGACATATGACAACAGAGAGTGATTTCAGAAACACTGAAGAAACCCACTTGGTTTTGAATTCATTTTAATGATTGTGTGTTCAGAAACCCCTCACTGTTGCCAACTTTTCCAACCTCCACAATCAGTTACAGCCCAGAGTTTCAGAAGTGAGGTGCTACGTGACTCATGTACACAGAATTTGTGATAGGAGGGGGACGGTGGCAGGGTAAATAGCGTGGGGTGGGTTGGGGGTCTCCTACTACTATGATTCCTGTGTATAGGCCCAGGTGGGAGTCAATAGTGATAGATAAGCGGATTACTAGGGGACATGTAGGTGTCTCTGGAATTTAAAAGTCTAATCCACGTTACAAGAATCCCGTGTGGATACTACACTTGGTCTTAGCCAAAAGGCCGAGAAGCAATAAGAATCCTCCTTGGAAACACAACACAAATCTACATTTGAGAGGAGTTGAAGTTGAAGTCCAGGGAGCTAGTTGGCATATGCCATAACATGTGGATATTTCAAAACTAAACATTAATTAAAATTAACAAAAAGGGGCCAGGGAAATTGCTCTGCTGTCAGGGGTATATGCTTTACATGCAATGGGAACTGAGTGTGAATGCTGTTAGCACGTGTCTCTCCCTGCACTGCTGGGTGGGGACTGAGTGTGAATGTTGTTAGCACATGTCTCCCAGCACTGCTGGATGGGAACTGAGTGTGAATGCTGTTACACGTGTCTCTCCCAGCACTGCTAGGTGGGAACTGAGTGTGAATGCTGTTAACACACGCCTCTCCCAGCACCACTGGATGGGAACTGAGTGTGAATACTGTCAACATGTGTCTCTCCCAGCACTGCTAGGTGAGAACAGAGTGTGAATGCTGTTAGCACATGTCTCTCCCAGCACTGCTAGGTGGGAACTGAGTGTGAATGCTGTTAACACGTGTCTCTCCCAGCACTGCTGGGTGGGAACTGAGTGTGAATACTGTCAACATGTGTCTCCTCCCAGCACTGCTGGGTGGGAACTGAGTGTGAATGCTGTTAGCACGTGTTTATCCCAGCACTGCTGGGTTCAACCTGGAGATCCCTAACCACCACTGGGTTATACCTAGGTGGGATCTCAGGGCCTTCTCATGGTACATTCCAGTCTAGTTGGTTGATATCTCTGTAGTAGTGCCCACCAAGACTCCTAAACACTTCTTGGGAGGTTCCCAACATCAAAATAAATGATAATAAATAATAAAAATAAATCAAATACCAATTTATTTTATAAAAATAAGTCAGAGAGAATCAATCACTGTATCACTGTCTTCCCGCTCATCATTGATTTGCTCGAGCAGGCACCAGTAACATCTCCATATGACCTGTCTCATGCAAGTAGAGCCCAAGGACACCTGCTTGCTCCAGGAACAGAAAGAGCCTCAAACCATTCCATCAGGTCATGGGAATGAGGTCTATAATTGTTACTGGTATCTGGCATATCAAATATGACACGGGTAGCTTGCCAGGCTCTGCCATGCGGGTAACACATTGCACGAGAGAATCAATAAGCATTAGAAACTCAACAGAAAGGAGCCAGAGAGTTTACTCAAGGACAGGGATCTCTGATTTGAAGGCTAAGGTATGAACCAAAGCCCCAGTGCCACATGGTCCCTAAGCACCAGAGAGTGAGGAGTCAGGAGTAGCCCTCAGCACTGCCAGATGTGGCCCAACACACCTCCACCTAAAGAAAAGATATGCAATGGATAAAGCTTATTGTTTCTAAAAAGAAGTCATGTAGGAGACAGGCTTGTGTACAGCTAGGGCTCTGCCCGTGGGCCCTGGATGATTGATGGTCTGACATAGAAAAAGGCTGGGCTCTCTGAGATGAACTCCAGAGCCACGGCAGAGCCTGGCAAGCTACCTGAGGTGTATTTGATATGCCAAAAACAGTAACAATAATGAGTCTCATTCCCAGTGAATGGAGACATTACTGGTGCCCACTGAGCAAATCGATGAACAATGGGAAGACAAGTGCACTTCACAACTGAAAGGTCTTTTTAGGGAATTCAACCTTGAATCTGGCCCAGTTCTTCGCATATACCTGCATTCTGACTTTTCTGTTGCTCAGTTCTGCTTGGCTTCCCCTTCAGACAGGCTCTTGCCATGCTTTAAAAGAACTACGGTTGCTACCTAGGTTTCTAATAATAGTTCTCTAGTGGTTCTCAAAGAGCTTCGTTAATGTGTACTATTATGATCAACATTTAACCCCAGCAGAAAACTTCAAACATTTTAAAATATGCATTCTTTAAAAATAACGAGAAAATAACAGAGACCCACTTATGAATATCTTTGTAATTGTATATCTCATGGTGGTAAAATAAAAATTAAAAAAATAGTGAGAATAAGTCTATTACATGTTAACCTTAATGCCACTGTAGGATATTTTGCATTTTATCACCTTACAACATGACAAAGACCAGTAGGGCAAGAGGGTTCATAAAATGGACAACTGTGACAGCTTGCCTGAGATTTCCCAACTGGAAATGGTATTTCTTTTCTATGTGGCAGAAAAGACTGTGATCAATTTGGTGACACTGCTTTGATTTCTTGCAAGGTGTCAGGAATTTTACCCATGATTGCTTTATGCCGTCAGTGCAAAGGCAGAAAACCTCAGTGTTTTGAGCCAGACTGTGGCTCAAGTGGTAGAGCAGAGGCCCTGCATGTCTGAGACCTTGGGTTCCATCCCTGGTAGCATGTGGTCCCCAAGACTGCCAGAGCAACAGGAATCTTGTTATTACTAGAAAATCGTTTTGACCTCGTGGACCTCCTGAGAGCACCATGGAGATTATTGGCTATACTGGAGAATCACTAACTCATATATAGTAACCCTAGAAAGTGTCTTTTTATGGCTCTGCCAGAAACCACAGGAGACAGTCTGATGGGCCCCTCCGGGGCAAGTTCCTCTCCCTGAATCCCACTCTGAGGAGGAGGAGGAGCTTCTCTGCTTGGCCAGGTCTGGATAATGGGAACCAGTCTCAGGAGTATGGGGGCGCATGAGCTCATCCAAAGCAAGGTTAAGGATCCCCTAGGGAAGAAGTGTCTGCTCCCAGGAAGAAGCAGGAAAAGGAGGTGCGCAGGCAACCCAACCGGTATAGTTATACAGGGTAAGGGCATTGTCAGTAAGTGCCAGGCAATGCCACTAGCTTGTCCCTGGGGCAGCCTGGCGATCAGCAGGCAGGAGAAAGGACCAAAACTGAGAAGATTCCCAGGCCAGAGTCAGGAATTCCTAAAGACCCCAGGTCCTACTGCCAGTTTGTCAGTAAGTCCATTCAGCCCCACAAACAGAGCTGAGTGACTCAGCTTTGCCTTAGCCGGGTGTAGGGTGGTTCCTCCATCCTGTTCCCTGTCGGCAAAGCAGGAGCCCTGTTTGTCTCCTCTCTTGGTCAGCTCGACCCAGGAATCAGAAATACGGGGTCTTCGGGATCAGGGATGCCACCAGGAGACAGGAAGCTGAAGATGGAGGACTCTTAGTGATGTCCTGCAACAATTCGAGGTTATCTTTTGGGGGTGCTTTCAAGTAGTGCTCAGTGGGCTAGAGTTTGTGTGGGTGTACTTCCAGCAACACTCAGCCAATTGGTTCACTGCTTGGCGGATGGAGTCCTCAGAGCTACACCCAGGGGTGCTCAGAGGTTGTGCGGTGCTGGGAATCAAGTTTGCCAGGTCCGTGTTCCTCACCCTGAACTTTCTCTACAGCCTAGCTATTAAGGATCGAAAGTGGTGTCTATTTAAGTGTGATTCTGTCAGTCCTGGGCATTTTTGGTTTGTTTTGTTCTGGAGCCACACCTGGGTGCTCAGGGCTTACTCCTGGCCTCTGTGATCAGGGATCACTCTTGGAGGGGCTCAAAACGAAACTGGGTGTCAGGGATCAAACCTGGGTTGGCCACCCGCAAGGCAAACATCTTACCTGCTGTAGTATCACTCAGCCGCTGGCCGGGAACTTCACATTTGCGAGCTAAAAATCTTCCTTCTGGTGTTTACCAGAATTCTGGAAGCACGCCACATGGACACATCAGGATTGTTCTTGGGGCCATCCTCACTCTGGAAACAAAGCTTTGGTTTCCTGACATTCTCCTCTGGGCTTCCTCCTAATTCTCTGTGTTGTCTCGACCTTCTTTCTTATTCCTTCAATGAGAATAGTCTTGAGGTTCTCAGCCATAAAAGCTCTTTTCTTTTCTGTAGGCAACGTGATCTAGCCTGCACTGTCAGTGACGACCACGCTTCTTCCTTAAAACTGCAGTAAAACCTCCCTCCTCCCTTGTGCATACACAAAAACATTCTTTGTGTGCTGTCGCCTTCTACTTTCTTCAAGGGCTGGGATAATCAGAGCAATTGGTACCCCACTGGTACCAAGACTCGTATAAATCCCACTGGGGATTGCAGCATGTGATCTGGTCATTCATATGTCCAGACAGTGTGTTTGTGTGTGTGTGTGAGGGGGAAGGGTCACACACCTGTTTATCTATCTTTCAGATTCAGATGATCATTTATGTGAAATGTGTATGGAGACATTTGGAGAGGCTCTGGTTCCAGTCCCTTAAGAACATGTGATTAAAAAAAAAAGAACATGTGATTTATCCATAAAATGCAATTGAGTAAATAAATGTGTTGTTATATGTGCCAGTCACTGGAAGTCAGTGTTGTTACGGGCACAAAAGTGAAAAAAAAAGCCCATCTGTGTTCCTTGGAGGGGCTGGAAGAGTGCCTGAATGAGGATCCATTATCAAGTCGTGAGCTGTGTAGCCCCAGAATGAATCTAAAGGAAAAGTACAGCATGCCCATATTTTAGTAAATGCAGTTTCCTACATCTTAACATTCCTGAAGTCAGGGTGCATGGAACAAGTGATTTGATAAGAAGACACTGGGCCAGGATCTAACTGGCAGCATTATTTGCCTTCTTTGTGCACAAAACAAAGGTTGGAATCCACTGTAGGTGCTGCCTTAAACTAAATGCAAAGTATTATTTAGTCCTGTCAAAGAACATTGAAATTGAATTTGTAACCCATAGCAACATCTTCTCAAACCTCCATTTCCTTTTCTGTTTTGTTTCCAACCCTCCAATTCCCTACAGCTGTCCAGAAGTTCTCTACCCTTCTCTCTCTGGTCACCTTATTCTCCCCCAAAACACAGCAGAGCTTCCTGATAGCCCCTCCAGCTCCTCCCCGGCCCTCCTCCCTTCTCCCCAGGAAGCAATCCCCCTCCCTTGCTCCCTCCTCCATTCTTCCTCAGATTGATCTGTTTTCTGTGGGTATAGGCAAGAAGGAATCAGGGCTTGGCAGCAAGAATGGGTGAAGACAGGGGCAAGATTTTGAATAATTCCATAAGGAAGGCTCTCAAGCCAGGAACAAGAAAGAGAACAGGCCCATGGAGGTGAATGCACCTCGCTGCACTGTGGCTGAACGACACATGTGTTGCCCATGAATCACGGAAGACTCAGATTTAAAACTTTCCACTGTAACTCTCCAGAAACTTCAGAGGCGTGTGCACACACATATATACATGCATGCATGTGAACTTAAGGTGGTCAAGTCATTTTTCCTACCTCTTGGAGCAGGGGGGAAGAAGAGGGAGGGAGAGAGGGTCAGGAGACTGGCCCTTTCCCAAAGATAAAGAGATCCAGGCAATGGGGGGGCTGTCTTGAGGCCAGAGCACCTTAGAAGCTGGAGACCCACAACTCCCCAGACTGCCTAAGTTAAAATTAGCCACAAAGGCTGGCCAACACGCAAAAGGAGTGGCCTCTGGTTTGTGGCAAATGCCTGGGGACAGATCTGGGGAGTTGTGGAGCTGGAAGCCAGAGAGCTGGGTGGGGAAGCAGCCTCTGAGGTCTCCTCTGCCCTGAGCTATACAACAGGAGGAAGGAAACTGGGTCAGGCTGCAGGGGGAGGGAGGAGGGTGTGGGAGCCCCCACTGAGCCCTGGTGTTTAGTCACTCAAGGTATCTGTCCTAGTGCTGATCCGTGGTCCTTATGGCTGGAGAAGAAACCGTGGGGGGAACCTCGTGAGCCCCAGAAAACACCTGGCCTGTGAGCGTAGCTCTGTTGTGGCCCTGCCAGGATCAGACAAGAAGCTAGTTCCAGGCGTGCCGAGTGGGCCTGCCCTTAGCAGAGCCTGGGCAGCGGGTCAGAAAAGCAGAGAGGGCCAGAGTGGTAGTGCAGAGTGATAGAGGGTAAGACACTTACGCTGTATGTGGGTGACCCTGGTTTGATCCTTCATATCCTATATGGTCCCCAAACCCTGTCAGGAGTGATCCCTGAGTGCAGAGCCAGAGTAAGCTCTGAACACCACTGGGTGTGGCCCAAAATAAAAAAAAGAAAAAGAGAGGAGAGAGAATAGGCTTATTCTGCTCAAGCAGATTTTAAGAGGGAGTTGAGGAAACCAACTCAACACAGGTGGAACCACGGTTCAATCTAATCTGCAAGAGCAAAGCCATCCAAGTTGGCTGTAGCCCGGAGATTGCCTAAGGCCTGCCAGGAGTGTGGAGCCGGGGAAGCCCAATAGGTGTTTAGAAGGTGACTTGCGGGATCGGGTCGTGGGCAGCTGGAGACGCTCAGATCCTGGAGAGTCTCAGGAGGTGCTTCCCTGAGCCCTCGGGTGATGGTCCACGATGCGCCTCCAGAGCTCCTTAGCTGCCCCACTGGCTGGTGAATCTTGGTTCTAAAGGGGTGTGTGATCAGGAATGGTCTGATTTAATGCTTAATCTCTGGCCAGCCTCAGCAATCCAGGCCATGGTGTCCGCCCAGCGAAGCCCCCGAGTTTCCTAGACATTCAGGAAGGGTGCCCAGGGAGGTGCGACTGTGTGCTCAGGAGCCGTTCCTTAGTGTGGGCACCAGGTAGGCAGGCGTGGTTTCTAAGGGGTAGGGTGAGTCGAGGGCATCCGCCCAGTATTGACACAACCACCATAAACCCAGCTGTGTTCCCAATCCTGTCCGGAAGGGCCCTGGGAACTGGGTGGGCCTGGCCAGGCGCGGTGCTGAGTAAGGTCAGAGGTTATGAGGAGGAACCACCCCCTGGGCCACGGAGCCACAAGACTGTGACAGGAGAGCCCCATTCTCTGTGGCTGCTGTTGAATCTCCAGACCTGAGCCAAGGGCAGGGAAGGGGCTGTCCCCTGAAGCCGCTCTGAGGACACCTCAGGAGGTGACAAGGCAACAGGAAGCTTGGTCAGAGACTTCGGGACTGCCACTGCTTCAGCCAATGCCAGAGACAGCTCAGCAAAAAGGAGAATATGCCGGACCTAACACATGCAGTGGGAAGGGGGAGGGGTGATAAAGGGCCACAGGGGCCCGAAAGTGATAGTGCTATGGGTAGGGCACTTGCCTTGCATGTGGCTCACCTGGGTTTGATCCTTTGCACAACCCATGGTCTCCTGAGTTTGCCAGGAGTGAGCTTTGAGCACTGCTGTGACCCCTAAAACAGAAACAAAGAAATGGTCACAGAAGGCTTCCCTCAGTGGTCACACTTCAGAGCACACTTCAGAGTCACCGTATCTAAGGACGGAGGTAAGGACCAGCTATTCTGGGTCAGAGAAGAGCCAATCTAAGAGCACCAAGAAGGTCTGTGTGGGGCCAGCTGAGCCTTCAGAAAGGCTCCATCTTGGAGGGAGGCTGAGATGCGAGAATGTGGCTTCAGAGGCCGGGCTAGGTCTATTGGGCCGCTGCCAACCTGGGCGGAGGAGGAGCAGGGCTGGGGAGAGCAGGCTGGGCCGCCCTGCCCGCTTCTTGGAGAAGAGGCTGGGAGAGGAAATGAGGGGGCCCTGTTTCCCTCATGTGGGGCGCAGCTCCCGGGGTGCTGGAGGTCCAGGGAGAGACGGGACATCGCCATCGTGTGCAAGGCCCCTTTCCTTGCAAGAGCAGCAAATGGACATGGAGGAGGAATATGTTGGCCCCCGACCCAGCCCGATCTGACCCAGCCACTCTAGCACCTGATTCCCAGCCCAGGCACTTGTGGTAGTTAGTTTTCTGCCTGCTGCCCTTCTAGAGAGCAAGGATGTGCCAGGCAGCACCCACTACCTCGTGCCACCCTCTCCAGGCCAGACCTTATCAGATTTGAGCTTCTCAGGCTCAGCGAGAGACTCAGTGTTCCAGGGACAGGCTGGATCCCCTCACAGGCCTGGCACCACCCAGAGAGCTCGAGTCATGGTTGTAGGCGGAGCAGCCAAACGGCTGTCTGAAGTGATTCCTTCCTTGCCTTAATGGACGTGGCTCCTGAAAGATCAGCCCTGAGAACTGAGACACTGAAAAATCCAAGTTGAAATCCAGAAAAATAAACTTACAAATTCAGCCAGCACACTCCCTTTCCAGGCAGTGTGAGGAAAGGCCATGGGAAATGACCCTTGACACGGGGAACCCTGGGGGGTCTCTGGAATCCCAATCTGGAATCCCAATCCTATCGGGATTCCACTGGACTCTTCTCAACTGTAGGTGCCAGCTACTGAAGGATTTTCAAGATTCCCACATGGCTGGCCGTCACCTCAGAACTCTCAAGTGCAGCTGAGTGAGCCATTTCCCCCCAGAGAACCTCGACAGCTCTCTCTATGGAGCAGGGTAACGGCGCAGACTTCCTCTTTCGGCCTTGGCTCGCAGGGAGGCCCCCCAGACACGTTTCACGCTTACTCACCACTGCTCCAGTAGCCTCTGTGCTTCCATACATGCTGCTTCCAGCTTTTTTCCATCCTCAAATGTTTCCCTGTGGGCTTAATCTGGATACGCATGGTCTGGGCTGTAGATTCCCTCAATGATTTGTTGGAAAGAAGTAGAAGGTAAACAACAGTTTCACTCAGGAAGAGGGTGCAAGGGTTAAAAGTCTGACTGATGTACAGGGGCTGAGGGAAATTCCCTTTTGATATTCTCAATACCCCCAAATTCCCCAGAGACCGGAAGCCAGAGGAAGTCAAAATACCCTTCCTCCCTTCTCCCCCACTTCACCCAAGACCTCCCTCTCATGCTCCTGGCAGACTCTTCAGAAGAAACACGGAGGGAAGAAACCAGAGTTTGGGACCCCTTTGGCTTTCCTGGTTCCCTAAAGTGCAGTGGCTGGGGGCCTCTAGCTGCTTTCTAAATGGTGGGGGTGGTCACCCTCCAACTCGACAACCTGGAGTCAGCCGTAGTATCTAAAGGAACCGAGAGTTGTGCACAGCAGCATACAATTCTCCAATCTATCCCAGCCATGAGCTCAGAAAACTGAGGGAGAGACTCGAGGAGGCAAAGGACCAACCCAAGGCCCCGGTGCTGAGACAGTGGAGAAGGTCAGTAAGTGACTGGGACTCATGCAGATCTGGGTGTGAATCCCAATTCTGCTGTAAACTGGTGGTCAGACGCTGACAAAGCACAATACCCTCTGGGACTCTTGCCCTCTCTGTGAATTGGGCCAATAACTGTCTCCCCAATGCTGTAGAAAGACCCTGAGAGCATGTCGCTACAGAGTACAGCTGTGCACTGTGGCGTTGGTCTGGACTTGACAACTCACAGGAGCTGGTGTTAGTGGTGACTCTTGGAGGGTGAGAGGCCCTGAGGGGAAATGTCCCTATTTCCTGGGACACCCCCACCCCCCCACTGCTGACTGCACAGTAGAGGTTTGCCCTGGAGGCGAAGAGCTGTCACCTGACTCCCTCCCCAGTACTAAGCTCATGTTAGTGCCGTCAGTCCTGGCCAGACTGTCCTCTCCCTCCGTGGCCCCCTTTTCCGTGCTGCAGTCTCCTGTACCTTGAGTGTTTCTGTCACACCTCACCTACCCTCGTCAGGGTCTGGAAGCCCCTTCCTAACAAGCTTTCATGCCAGGAGCTCTGCACCACACCAAGTGCAATATCCAGTGATTCTCTTAGGTCTGACCAACTGTCCAGCGAGGGCTCAGCCCAGAAAACTCATAATAGAATCTAAAGACCCCAGACACCCAGTGTGTCTGCAGGAACTGCCCAGGAGCCCTCCCAATACTCTAAGCTAAGTGACCTTCCCCTCCTGCGACAGGGTTTTCACCAACCCAAGGAAGGACCTGGCTTTGGAGTCTCCTGCCCTGTCCTGCTTGGAAACCACGTGCTGGGCCTGCAGGATGGGCAAGGAGAACAGGGAACTGCTGGTGAATGAACCAGAGACAGCACAGCTGCTGTGACTGCTCAGAGGTCAGCGGTCTCAGGTCAGATGGGGACGGGGGAGAGGGACCCGGCGTGGGGCAGAGAGGGAAGGGCACAGTCACTATGCAAGCAGCGGCCCTGAGGGAGAGGGGACAAACCTCCAGGACAGGCCAATCACCCCAGGAACCATCTGGAGAAGCACAAGCCCAGACAGGGAACTGGAATGTTGGGGCTGTGGCTCAGTGGGCTGGCGCTGTGCCAGATTCTAGGGTCGGGAGACAGAGCAGAGAGCAAACAGAAACACCAGGGCCAGCAGAGATGCAGCTCAGCCGCCCCCAGAGAGCGTCTCTCCACTGTGCAGCTCCTGGCGTGTGTGGGGGTAAGCGCTTGGTACAAAAAACATGTCGGTGCCCCAACAATTGTGCCACGTGGAAGCTGCTGGTGAAGGCACCAGGGGCATCCCAGGAGCTCTGGATCCTGAACAGCAGCAGTGCCAGAGCCATTTGCCTCTGGTCAGCTGGCCTGCAGCCCACAGTAGCAGGAAAGGCTGTTTCTCCACCCCTCCTGGTGGGGGAAGAGGCGGGGAGAGCAGCTCGACCTGGCCACAATAGCCAGGGCTGGGGGCGCGGGAGCAGCCACAGGCTCAATAGAACTTTCCTCAGATCTCTGTGGACGTGCTCCATTCCTGACGGGCGGCCACCCTCACGAGTGCCCTCCAGGGCCAAACCGGCCCTCCCATGGACTTGGAAGCTCTGCCAACAAGAAGGGAGGGCCCGGAGGAGCTTCCAGGCCATTCAAAGGGCAGCGCAGTGTGGCCCAGGAGACCAGCACTGTGTTTCGAGAGAAAGACCTTGACAACACCCAAGCACGGAGGGTTGTTTGTTGTAGGAAGCAGACTTCACACTCTGCCCTGCAACACACTCACAGCTTTCCCCAGACTCTCTGAAGCCTGCAGCCCCCTGAAGGGACGAGCATGGCATCACTGCCCTCTGACGCCTAAGGAAGCAGGATGTAGGCGGTCATGGAGCTGGCCAGAGCTGCATTAACCCCTTCCGCTGTAGGTAGGACACCTACAGGACACCTGTCAGAGGAGGGACCTACAGAAATGACCTGACCCTGATACAGCTGACCACATGCTGACCAGGGAACACTGGATAGCAGGGCTGGAGCTAACTGAGCCCAGAGATGTTCTGAAAGGCACTGCAGCGCCCTACTTTCCAGCCTTTCTCATTCACCCTGAGACTCCGGCTTTTTCTGACCAGAGGCCTGAACAGAAACTGTGGAATGTTCATGCTTCAAGACTTTAGAAACCTTCTAGATGCTCAGAGGGCTCAAGTCCCAACGATCTATCCATGAGGCAGCCAAACTGCGGCCAGGGTTCCCTGTGCAATACACAGCTCCTCACTCCACAAGCTTTCAAATGCTCTTTATTAAAAATCTGTTTCCCCCTTTTCGTAAAAACAAACACTTGCATTCAGTTATACAGATCAAGAAAAGCAGTGGTGATATATAGGACACTCAATGAATTCCAAAACTTTACAGGTCAAACTTTAATTCAGGGGTTTTCTCTCCCCCCCCGCCCTGCCCCTTCCCATAAACTCAAAAAACAAACTCTGGTCCAGTTCAAGTATAATCTAACAGATCATGGCCTTGGATTTACCCAAGAATGAAAGCCCTGAAACTCAGGGCTGTTCAAACCAATATCTGATTTGCTACAGCCGGGGTCTGCTTCACTTCAGGTGTCGCTGATGAAAAGAAAATGACGCAGGTCTTCTGATACAGAAAGGCCAACGGGCAAAGCTGCTGCCTCAGGGAACAAGCTGCCCTTGAACAACCTTGTGGGGAGAGACTGTGAAATGACTGAGAAGCACTGAAGAAAAGTCAAATATGAACCAGTATTTTCTTGGTTGCCTTTAATTGTGTCTGACACACGGAGGAAAAGTGGGTGAAGGACCATGCCAATGGAATTGTATAAAAATAAATAAAAATCCATAGATATGTACACACACTTCTAAAACTTTCCATCATTTTCAAATGGAAGGTTCTGCCCAAATGCAAAGTGAGGCTCCTGCTGGACTCCGCCTCCTCCCAAGGCTCTCTCCAGCTTCCTAACTCGGAGAAGGTCAGTCTGTCAGCAAGGGAGCCATTCTCTAACTCCAGCGGGAGGCTGGTTGAACAGCCCCAGGTTTCCATGGAAACGCTGCTGGGGTGGGGTATATGCTGCCAAGGTCAGCTTCCTCTTTGCTGGGGAAAAGGCTGCCAGCCTCTCTGGAAACAGCTTTGGGTGAGTGGGAGACTTTTCCCAGCAAAGAGGCCAGAAGGCGAGCTGGAGACACACGGAGCAGAAGATTTCTGAGAAACAGGAGGTTTCCCTGAAGAGCAGGTAAAAACCTGTGGTAGCAGCCAGGAGACTAGGTCTGAGCTGAGCCAGGTCCTCAAATCTCAGGCTCTCCTAAGGCCCCTAAATCCCCACTGCTCTGGCCTCTCCCCACCATCCCCGCCTGACCAGACCGTCCGTTTTGGGTACCTGCCTCCCACGTGGGTGATACTGGCCGCAAGGCTTACACAAGCTCCTCTGCTATCTCTGCTTCTTTCCTTTCTGTGTCTTCGTTTCCTCACTGATACATGATCAGCACTGAACCCAGATCATCTCTCTGCCCTTCTGCCATTCGTGCCCAGGACAGAATGTGCAATCTACTCCCAGCTACTGCAAGAGCAACGATGCAAACAATAAAAACAACCAAACAATCCCACGCTGGTCTCCTGCGCGTCAGGGACAGAAACCAAAGGAAGCTTCTCCAGGGGCTGAGCCAGTATCTCAGCACCAGGAGCACCCCTCACTCCACAAGGTCTTCTTCTCCACCGAGGCTGAGCCCCTGTTTTCCACAGCTTCTTTGTGCCAAACATTCCCCCTGGAATATCAAACTAGAGACCCCACAGCCCACCTGGGGCCTAAAGGCACTCCCCCAACCCTCAGAAACAGAATCCCGTGGGATAAGGGCTCTGCTGTTGACATCAAAGTCAACCCATGAGGTCAACTGTGAGACGCCCTTGGCCTTCTGCCAACTGGAAAGTGTCCGCCCACAAATAGCTGGCCATCTTCAAAGGCCGCTCTTAGACCCAGCAGCCTCCCTGAGCTGGTGCTAGCACCAAGACACTAGAGCCAAAACATCCCTCCGCGAGGCGGCTGGGGCCCAGGGTGCAGGCCTTGAGGGGCGGGAAGGCAGGGCCTGTTTCTTCTTCCCCCTCCCAGGCCAAGGTCACACAGGGTCAGGCTGCCAGTGTTCAGCTGAGGCTCTGGTTTTCGTGGGAGGGGAAAGACACTTTTCTTTCATCTATACCACATTGACCATCCAGTTCGAAGCAACCCAGGATCGCGCGGGGAAAGTAATTGTGGAGATAACTTAAAGGGTCCCCAAACGAAGGGCTCTTTCCTCCTCCGGGAAAGTCATCGAGTTTTATTTTAAGGCATGAATCTGTCATACTTCTAAAATATTTGAGAGGCTATAAAGCAGGTGTTAAAAATAGGGGGACCAGCTGAGGAACTCCCTGCTGATGACGGAGGGTCACCTAGGGTGAGCGGGACTCCACTGGGATCCCTGACCCACCCTCACCAGGCTGCTTGGCAGGGGAAATGTCCCAAGGCCACTGAAGTGACTTTCCACCCAGGTGTGTCCTGAAACCCTTTTCTCAGATGCCTTAGCTTGCCCCCAACCTGTCATCTCCCATCAAGAATTTGAACATGAAAATCCCTGAGAAGTTGGATTTGATGGAAAGGAAATGACCCTTGGCACAGAGAGGGGCGTGGGAGAAGGAAGGACCGGAGGGGAGAGGACGCTAACAGAAGGGCTTTGTGAAGGGAACCGCTTCCACAGGCGAAGTGTGGACACCCTTGGTGGACACACCAGGCATGGCACTGGGGACCGCGTCAGGGGTGGTCATGAGTCTCTGGAAACAGACCGAGGCAGCAGGGCCTGTGTGGCTCACCCAGCCAAGGCTGTGAGGAGCCCCGGACGTCCCCACCCGCGCGGTCCCCTCCCCAGGCCTTCCTCTCCCTGCGGCTGCTCCAGCAGCAGCAGCAGCAGCAGCTCAGGGACTGGTCAAGGCTTTTTCCTCTCGAAGTGTGGTACAATCCCGCTGTCCTCAGCTTGCGGGCTGCCAGCTCCCTCCGTCTCCTTCAGGCCATCCTCGGCCAGCTGGGACAGGTATTTCTGCGGGGCCAAGACAAGGATGAAAGAGAAAGAGAGGGTCAGCGGGGGCGCGGTCTGGGAGAGGGGAGGGCTGGTGTATTCTGGCCTTCCCCCGCACCCCCCCATCACCTGCTGACTGGTGTGATCCCTCTCTTCCAAGAGTTCCTCCCTAAGGCCTCATGACACAACCACGGCCTTTAGTCTGGCCCAATCTGGGCCTTTCTCACATAAACTGCAACTCAACACATTGCCCAGAAAGAGCCCCACCACCAGGCAGCTGCCCACCCGTAAAGAGTAGAGGGAGGGAGCCTTTCAGAAGGACGCTGGAAGGGCGGGCGGAGAGAAAACACTGTCTGATAGCAACTGTGAAAGACAAAACCGCAGCCTGACACGTGAGCTGACAACCTGCTTCCTGTCAGGTCTGCAGGCAGCAAAGTGCCCTGAAGGGGCCTCACTGCAGTTTTGGTCCAGTGGAGGCTGCCTGTGCCCTGCCCTGCTCACTCACTGACCGACCTGGCTCCTGGCCTAAGCCTGGGTTTCATCCAGTGAGCTGGAAAATGGGGCCCAAGCTGGGGGGTGGGGGGATACTCTAATCACTGAGGCAGCAGAGAGCACTGAAATAGGAGTCAGCAATGGTCACATATGTGGGCTCTCCTGTCCAATGACCCTGGTTTAAATGCCAGGTCTCAGCAGACAATGTCTGACATCTCTATTGGAGCGTAACAATGGGAACCAATCTCCTGTTACCAAGGAGAAATGTCAAGGGCAAATTTTAGAGCAATCCTGCTGCAAACCGTTTGAAAAGCATCTGAATATATCCTTAGGTTAGGAAACTGAACTTGATAAAAGTTAACTTGAATTTTGATAAATCTTCATAAGCCAAAACACCCCAAAAAGCCAAACCCCAAAAATAAAACAACAGGGGCTGGAATGACAGTACAGGTTTACCTTGCATGCAGCTGACTCAAGTTCGATCCCTGGTATCCCATATGGTCCCCTGAGCTCCACCAGGAGTAATTCCTGAGCGAAGAGCCAGGAGTAACCCCTGAGCATTACTGGTTGTGACCCAAAAAGCAAAAAAAATATAACAATAGAAACCATAGCAGAAGGTTGCTATGAAGGCCAAGAGGGTGCCCAAAGCACCAAACACAGTGCTTGACATAGGAGACATGCTTGAGCATGCTGCCCGTTCTCCTGAGCCGAGCCACTCATCTATTGTGGGGGGCAAGACCTCAGTCTCACAATCTGTACAGTGGGGGAAAGGTGTCATGCTGCTCCC
This sequence comes from Cryptotis parvus, assembly GCA_021461705.1. Taxonomy (NCBI): domain Eukaryota; kingdom Metazoa; phylum Chordata; class Mammalia; order Eulipotyphla; family Soricidae; genus Cryptotis; species Cryptotis parvus. The sequence goes on from JAJIBD010026977.1 coordinate 56,837, forward strand.
TGGCTGGTTCTGAGGGCCAGACGGGACATGGACATGCGAAGGCCAGGTCGTCTCTAGATGACACATACTTGACTGTGCAGCGAGGAGCCCGGTGGGCTGCTGTGACCCTGGGCAGCGCAGCTGCTGTCTGAGCACTGGCTCTGCTGGGTATCAGCTCAGGAAGGTAAAGGCGCATCCATAGAGCAAATGGCGAGTGCCCTGTGGACAGGTATTTGCCTTCGACCTGGCCATTGCATCCTGGCTCTTCCTGGGAGGGTTCTTGGGGTCATGATCCCCCAGTGGGGGGGGCTGTAGAGTGTGCAGGGCTTTCCACCTGCTGCCTCCCAGAGCACCCCCCCCTGGACATAAGGCCCCTGGAGGGTGCTAAGTTTACAAGGTGCCTGGCCTCTGTGTCAGCCAGCGTTGGCTGCTCGCGTCAGAATTCTTCCCTTTTCACAAGTGGAACTGGGGTGGGTGAGCCCGTGCAGACAGAGGCGTTCTCAAGGCCACCGACGGAAACTCTATCTGGGAAGCCTGAAGCACAGACAGTCTCTGGGCTCCCCTGACAGGTGCGCAGGGAAACCTGAACTGTGGGTGGGTCAAAGGGGCTTAGCCACTGTCTGGCCCCTACGTGCCTGGGGACCACAGGAATGGCTCTATAGTGGAGTCTATTTGGCTGGGGGGAAGGGGGTGGGCTGGACTCCCCACATTACAGCTCCTTCAGCTGTGATAACAGGATCTGGAATCAGAGGTCCCAACCCATCTGTCTTTGTCCTGACTTCCGGCCCATCCTGGTCTGTGCCATATCCTTGGAGGCACGTTCCAGCCGGAAAAGCTGGAGAAGATATTGAGGCACCAGCACCTGCTGGGAAGGCCTCAGACACATTCTCAGGCACGGCTGAGAGAAAATGGACCCTGAGGTATAAGCTGGGCCAGACGGTATATTTTGAAAGATGCCCACAGCTATGAGGATCAAGGTGTGGGGGAATCAGCAGCAGATGATTTTTGAGACCTGCCCCCCCAAACTATGCCCTTCAGTACAGGCAGGAGACGATGAGGCGGGATACACAGCTGCCCTCAGCTGCCTCTCTGGGCTCGGTTGAAGCCTCTGTGTGGCCACATTAGGCCATGGAGAGGGGGTGTGGGGGCGGTCCCCTAGGGAGACGATTGACTCCAGACCTAGGTCCCGTGGTTTCCTCAGCCACAGAGCAGCTGCTCTCTGGAGGGAAACCAAGTGGCTTAAATGACCTGCGCTTGAGCAGAGCCAAGGATAGACTCTTACACAGAGTGACCCAGGCCATGACATTATGGGTCTCAGTTTGCAAGACCAGCTTAGAGGAAGGGAAAAGTAAGCAGCAGATGACCTGGGCCTGACCACCTGCATGACCAAGAACCAAAGAGGCCTCAATTCCCCAGGCCTCAGTTTCTTCAACTAGAAAACAAGAGTATTGGCGTCTCTTAGTTTATTGAGTGTGAATTATCTGAAGTGCTTTCTTAGGTTCTTGGGTCATCTTCAAATTCTACTGTGTCTGGCAAAGCACTGTTTGGGAGTGTCTGGGTCACTTCCCCAGTTAACCATCATTAGCCGAGGCCCTCTTTCACAAGGACAGTGACAGTGACACAGGCTGCCATGAGGGCAGGTCAGAGACTTCCCCAGTCAAACTACTAGCCCAACTCCTAGCAGTAAAATAGGAGCTACCGAGAGAGTTCCCCGGAGAAAGTATCCCTAACTATCCCAGGTTTCCTGGGTTTAACTTGTTCAAACCAGCCTTAGTTATGAAAGCCATGTCCTAAAATGCTATGTTAGGTGTATGTTAAAGAGCATGCTACCACACTGTGTAGATTTTAAGATGCCCCTTCCTTCTTCCCATCCCCCTCCACACACACGTACGTTAACGTTGCTGAAGTTGACCTAAATTTTACAGCTGGTGGAGCCTCTGTAGGGGCTCTGGAGAGTTATAAAGTCCATTTATAACGCCTTTTCCCCCTTGTTAGTATCAAAACAATTCTTGTGTATCTTGCAAGTTGTGGCACCTTAGGATGATTTTATTTTGTCCCTTTTACGATACTATAAAACCTGTCTCATGTTTAGGTTGTCTCCTATAGTATAACAGAAGCTTAACTCAGAGAACAGAATTTTTTTCCCCTAGTTGTTTGTTGGAGTACATGCCCTGGTCACGGCTGCCCGGAGTCTCTGCATCTTGCCTGGAGTTGTCTCCTGCAGGTCACATTGAAGATAGGAACAGGATGACAGTTTGGATCTGTGACTCTCTATGTGGCGGAATAGTCTTACTTTGAATTCTGTGTTAGCTGGTCAAAGTATTTCCTCTCATACTACCACAGATCCCCCATGGGAGTGGACAAATCTTACCAGTACCTGTTTGGCTGCGTTGGAGCCTTCTTTAAATAATATAGCCATAACTAAATCAGGGAGAAATGCTGTTTGCCTTCTGGCAAGTAAGCGTGGCTCTCAATAATTCTAGAGGCTAGTACCCAGAACAACAGTAAAGATAAGGATCTTGTGGAAATTTGGAGAAATATATACTTGGATATAGAATATTCATGGTACACAGTGGCTTGAGAGATGTCTGATACATGCCTTTTTGTAATAATTCTGAGATATATTTCATCTCAGATGCTCTCCCCCATCTCTACATAAAGCCTGCAGGGAAGCTCCGGAGGCAGATCTTGGTGAAGGCAAATTAACATTTCAAAGGCCTAGGCTAGGTGAGCTCCCTAGGTTCTAAGGTGAACCTGATAGAACTGGCCCTTGACTTGGACCTGTTGTTGTGGGTCGATCTGGGGCTGAGAGCTATAAAAGCTGCAGCCTTCTTCCTTCTCGCTCTGCCAACTCTGCTCTCTGCCCATTTGGATTCCTTTCTGCCTGACCTCTGACCGGTGCACATGTTTCAGAGTGCAGTGGCCATCTTGGCTTGAGGATAAAAACCCACCACATCGTGTGGGCCCAGCTAGGAACTGAAAGTTGGGTTTTCCTATCCTTGGGTTGTAATGCCAGACAGGACATATGGAGATATTACTGGTGCCCGCTCTAGCAAATTGATGATCAACGGGGAGGATAGTGATAGTGATAGAAGAGCCTTTTGGAACTTTGCTGGATTCGCAAGTCTTTTTTCTATTTGCCGGCTGCCGACCCCCTGGGGCAGAAGGCGACCCTGTCCTGCTCCCCCAATACTGTTGGGAAACACCACTGCACCTCAGCCCAGAAGCACAGGCAGGTCCCAGGTGTTCCCCGACAGCTGTTTGTATCCACAGTGGCCAGAGAGACATCTGGAGCGTAACTGCCTGTGATGAGCAGCTCTGATCTGGATGAACCTGTAAACAGAGCTCACTCACGGCTGGAACCCAGCAAGCAGAGAAGCACGGCACAATGGAAGGAGAGATGATGGGAAAGTGCTGCATCAGGAACACCAGGGGCAAATATTTGTCCATGAGTCAGACCAAGGGAGCTGTAAGTCACATGACTGAGTCTAGCAGGGGAGGCAGATAGGAGAAAGGGCCCCAACAGCTGTTTGAGTACCCAGAGTACACAGGGCCCCAGCCAGGTGGGATCAGGCCACAGGGAAGAGTGGAGTAGCAGTAAAAACAGGTGCTGTTTTTTTTTTTTTCATGAAGGTGGAGAGTCCAAGAAACAGAGCTGGGTGCTCGGACCCCAGAGAAGCTGAGGGTTACCTGTAGGTTCCTGTAGTGGACGGCGCTCCGGCAGTGGCTCATCTTCGCCATCTCCTCGCTGGTGTAGAACAGCCCGCACAGTTTGCAGTAAAAGCCGGTCCTGGGTACCACGAATTCCACCCCTGGGGGAAGGTGGGGGAGGGACAAGAGCCATGAGGAAGGTGCAGAGACCCCCAGGATCCTGCCCACTTTCAGGTGGAAAGAGGCCTAATGAGGTCCAGCTCTTCCTGCTGCTGACTTGGGGGGTCACCAGCATCTCCCAGCCTCGGTCACCTCCTCTGCACTGACAGCCTTCACAGCAGGCCGTAATCGGGGGTAGGGGGTACTCCCTGAAGAGTGGGGGGGCAGAGACTGTGAAATCACAAGCTCAGAATCCAAGTGCCGGCACCCCTAGCGCCAGCCCCTAGCCAGGGAGAACGGAGGGGGGTACTCCTTCCCAGCTGAAATCCGTTTTTCCACACTGCACTCCTCTTTCAAAAAGGTGCAGCCAGAGGACTCTAGATAAAGCACCCTCGTTCCCCACCACCCCACTCCACCCCCCAGCAGGTTTTGGTACCCCATTCACAAAAGGGTATTTTCAGACAAACAAAAGCAAGAAAATATCACCCAGAGATATTCTGGTCCAAATATTTTCTTCCAGACTATCTATACATAGAGCAATGACACTCACCCTGGGCACATTCTTTCTCCTCCCTTTTCCCATCTAACAGTGTATCAGAAATACTCCCCAATCCTTACACGGAACTGTGGGCACTATCATCCTCAAGTCGTTCATCTGTAAGGCCCGGGCCTCGGGAAGGCCTTCGACCCTCAGGAAACTGTTCCAGCAGCCACAGTCCTGGGATTCTTCTACCCGAGGGACAGTGGTTGCCTGGTCTCCACCGACGTGTTATCTTGGGGGTGTCAAGGAACCCACAGCAGTGTTTTATTAGGGGTCAAGAACTCCACTGAGGTGCTTTCTTCGGGGGTCAAGAACCCCTTGATAGACTGTCTGCACAATGGAGAGCCCTCTTTGGTGTGAGAGGGTGAAGGCAGACGCTAGCTGAGCCCTTACTGGCTCCTCACCTGGAGGGAATTGCACAAAGACACGAGGCCAGAAACGGGGTGGGGGTGCTGGGAAAGGCACAGGGTGCTGGGCACGCTCAGCAGCGCCCACATCCAGCTCTGCGCTGGGCCACATCCAGGGGCACTGCCTTGCTTGGCTGGTGCTTCCCATCTGCTCTGCTGGGGGTGGCAGGAGGGAGGGAGAAAGGGAGGGGTGGGAAGGTGGGGGAGGAGGGGGAGAAGGAGCTCCTGAAGTGGGGGGGCGAGACTGAGGAAGGGAAGAGAAAGGGAGGAAGAGAGGAGCAGGGGGAGAGAGAGAGAGAGACACACAGACAGACAGAGGCAAAGTGCCTGCCATGGAGACAGGTTGGGGAGAGGAGAGGGAATCGGGAACATTGGTGGTGGGAAATGGGCACTGGTGGAGGGATGGGTGCTGGAACACTGAGGAATGCAGTGTGGAAAAGCGGATTTCAGCCGGGAAGGGATGGGTGCTGGAACACCGAAAGCCAATCATGAACATCTTTGTAACTGTATAACTCACGGTGGTATAATAAAATAAAACTAGAAAAATAAAGTTAACACCATTTCTCTCGCGGCCCGGCACGACATGGGGCAGAGCTGCTACTGGCTCTCCCTGACCAGCTGCTCGAGGCGCCGTGACGGGGGGGTTCCGCCCGGCCCACCACCCAGCGGCCTCCAACAACCCCCCCTCGTGAGGGTCTCCATGTTCCACACGGACTTCTCTCGTCAGAACTCCACCCAGCAGACCAGCCTCGCCAGCTCACCGCTGCAAGTGCGTGGTTCATCAATAAATGCTGGACTTAGAGATGCCTACAAGGATCTACCGCGGCAGAGCCTGGCAAGCTACCGTGTTGTATTTGTGATATGCAAATACCAGTAACAATTATAGACCTCATTCTGGAATGGATTGGGCTCTTTATGTTCCTGGAGCAGCAGATGCCTTGGGCTCTACTAGCTGAGACAGGACATGGAGATGTTACTGGGGCCGCTCGAGCAAATCATGTGAGCGGGAAGACAGTGATACAGACAGACAGTGAACACCATTAATGATAATGATTATGATTATAATGTCAAAAATAATAAAAAATATTATTTTAAACATTTTTAGAGGGGCCGGAGTGATAGCCCAGCGGGTAGGGGCGTTTGCCTTGCACGTGGCTGGCCTGCGCCGGCCTGGGTTCGATCCCCAGCATCCCATATGGTCCCCGAGCACCGCCAGGAGTACTTCCTGAGTGCAGAGCCAGGAGAAACCCCTGAGCATTGCCGGGTGTGACCCAAAAAGCAAATAAATAAATAAATAAATAAATAAATAAATAAATAAATAAATAAATAAATAAATAAAATAAACATTTTTAGAAAGGAGGAGCAGGAGATGGGGAGGAAGGAGAGGGACAGAGGGAGGGATGGTTAGGAGGGAGTCTGAGCCGGAATTCGGGGCAGGGGCTGGACCTTCCCCCCTTTCCCGGTCTCAGCACCCACAGCGAGGGCTCTAGAGACCCGCACTTTTGTGCTTCTTTCCCACAAGGCACTGATCGGGGTAAGGGCAGGCTAGCACTGAGGGAGCTGCCCCACACGCCTGCCCTGGTGATGGCGATGCTGTGGTTGGCACTGGCGGTGAGTTGCCCAACTGCCAAGTGGCCAGTCCCTGGCCTGTGCACCTACCAATCCCCAGCCGGCCCACCAGCGGGGGGACTCACTGGTCCTGCTGTCCCCAGGGGAAGTATGAGGGCCCTGCCCTTACCCCCCAATTACTGCAAAGAGAGCCCTAGCTTTGCTTGGGACGAAGCTTCTGGCCCCTCACACTCAGGGTCTGGCCCCTGGCTCTTGCTGGCTAAGGAACATTCAACAGGGCCCACAATCAACAGACCTGCTCTGGGAAGCCTTGACCGGGAAGAGAAGGAAACGCGCCCCCTGGAGGCCGTACGGAAAGGCACAGGCCTGGGAACAGGGGGCAGCACCAGGAAGGAGCAAGGGTGAACGTCTTTTCTCCCTGCACACTCTCCAGCGGCCGCCTGCAGGGAGCTCCTGGGCTACTCCCAGCCCTTGCCTGGACTTCCCAGAAAGGGAACAACTGCCAAAATACTAGTTTCTGGTCGCCGGCAAAACGTTTTTCTACAGTGGCCAATGGCCCACACCTCCGGCTGTGGCCTCCATGCTCTGACCTTCACCAGAGCCACTCTGGAGCCTAAATAGGGGTGTCGCTTTCACCCCCTGTCTCATCTGTTGCATGGTAGTGGGGGGGGGGAAGTTGCTCTGAGTTTCTGAGACACTCCCCACCCCCGAATGTAAGGCCCCATGAACAGCATCAAAAAAATAAAACAAACAAAAAAACCTTGCCACAGTCCCAACAAGTTCTGGAGTCACTTGGCCCTCCCATTTTTCAGCCTTTATTAAGCACCATCATTAAAGCAGCACTGGCTTCTAATAATAGCTCCTGGCATGGAGTAATTACAACTCTGTCATCCCAGCCAGCCTTGCATGGGGAGGGGGCGGGGCAGGCCTTGGCAGGCCCCGAGCTGACTGGGGTCACCAGAGGGAGCCTGGAATCCTGGGCAGCGTCTTCCTATCCCCCACCCCTGATTGTGGGCTCCCTGTGCCTCTCATTCATTCTGTCTCTCTGCTCTCTACAGCCACAAATCGTCCAAAGTTGTGCCCCACCGGTCTGGAAGTATCTCTGCAGCAGCAACTGATCCTGGAGGATGCAGGGTCACGCACCCACGGTGAGAAAACATGGTAGGTCCCCACTAACTACTTCAAAATCAACAGTGACAGGTCGGGCCCTTAAGCAGTACCTCTGGCTGGAAGACGCGGAGACCTTGCAAGCATGTGCTCGCTTAATCCTCACAACAGCCTGACATAGTAGCATCTCCTTATACATAGTACAAGGTCCTTGTATTTACCAATGAAGAAAGCCAAGCAGAGAGGCTCAAGCAGCCGCTCTCTGTGGCCCAGCCAGCTGGACTTGAACCAGGGCGTCAGGTTCCAGAGTCTGTGTACTCCACCAAGGCACCCAAGTGGCCTTTCTGGGCTGTGAAGATGGCTCTGGGGTCTAGGGAGACAGGTGGTAGGTGTGCAGGGACACAAGTCTGCCCTTAGAATGGCATGCTTCCCTCGCACCCCCCAGCACTGCCGGATGTAGTACCGGTGGCCTCCAGCAGTTCTGGGCCTAAGCAGAGCCCTTTGCGGGCCAAACTTGAACCATCTGACAAGGTTGAACAGGTTTCACGGGGAGTAGCCTTTCGAGTCCCTCAGCACCACTCTGGAGAACCACGAACAACAAAAACAGCCATTTCTTTATCTGCTCTAAACTGGAGGAAATAGAGGCAGAGCAGCCTCAAGTCAGAAGTCCCAAGTTCTGACTTGACTTGCTGCGCCGTTCTGGGTTCCCTTGCACTTCTTGAAAGCGTGAGGGCAGCGTCACAGAGCTCTTGGTGATCAAGGCCTGGGGTCTGGACTCTGACAGTTCCTTCACCTGTCAGTGATGTTCTCCCACTATAAAGAATAGGTCCCAAGGCTAATGGAAAAGCTTATTTAATACAGAAATAAAGCAGAAAACAACCTGTGTTCCCACCAACAGGTAAACAAATAAAGAAAGCGTAGCCTAGCCACAGCTCCAGTGCAGCATTCCTTAAAAAGCAAAAAAGCGAACAACTGTGTGGGCCAGAGAGAGAATAAAGGGGTTAAGGCACCTGCCTTGCACGAGGCCAGCCGCTGTCTGATCCCTGGCTCCGCATAAGGTCCCTCAAGCACTGTGTGAGTGATCCCTGAGCACAGAGCCAGAAACAAGCCCTCAGTACCTCTGGACGTGCCCTGCCCTCCAGCCCAGCTGTCAACATCCCCCAAATCTAGCCCAATCTCCCCAAGTCCGCTAAGAACAGGAACTATCCTATGATTCCCTTTCTCTAAAAGTCTGGGCTACACACTCATTTCTGCAGAGTGACCAGGGCAGATCAGTGGGGACATGGCAACGGTATAATAGGGTAGAAAAGGATCACAAAGAGGTGACCGGAAGTTTGAGGGCGATGACTGATGAGGGTCTTAACAATCATACATCAGTAAGGAGTGTCTGAAAAGACGCGATGGGATACTGCTTGCTTCTCATCCTAAGCGGATTGGAAAGGACTGCAAACAAATCACAACTCCCGTTCCGGCAAGGGGGAGTGCTTACCAGGGTAGTGGGGAAACAGGTATCATCCCTTTGGAGTGTAAGTTAGTAGCAATTGTGAAAATCTGAGGTGCAAGTGCGGATGACCCCAGATCCCACCCGCAGGGACACTGTCTCGTAAACAGTGGCATGCACACAGAGGCACCAGAGCTTGGCTGGAGGCAGCTCCTGGAGCCAGGGATCAGACAGAAGTGAAACTACCAGGGTTCGAACCCTTGAGGACCAGCTCTGTGGCACCGGCCTCACACTTCTCTGGAACATGGGCACAATATTCTCCCCTTCACTCAGAGAAAGTTAAACGTGCTAACAAAGGCAGAGGACTAGGAATCATCCCTGCAAGAGAACCTTACAAGCCTAACGATGAAAGCATTGATATGGGGGAAATGAAAAATAACCTAAATGTTCACCCGTGGATAAATGGTTCTGTAAATTATGAAATATCTGGACATTGGAATCTTTACAGTGATGAAAAGAAAGCTCTTCAAGTGCTGACGTGAAGAAGTATGTATGGTCCACTGGCTAGTTTAAAATGTAAAAAAAACAAAAAGCAAAGCCCTGCAGGACCCGGTAGGTGTGGTGTGGTCCTGGGGGGGGCAAGATGATCTGCATGACCAGGACGACTTCCCAGCTGGGGAAAGGCTGAGCAAAGAGATGTTTAACATTTACTTTACATCGACAAGTTGGTTACTGTAACCTTTCACATTTATTTTTGTAATGAGAAATAATAATAACAAGAGACTAGAAGGCAGCAGGATGTTTTCTTAGTTTGTTGCTGCATGGGTCAACTAGATGACCAGGTTTTGGATTTCCAGAGACTTGGGTTCTGCCCTGCTCCCTCCTCCAGGGCTCTGCTTCCCAGTTGCTGACTGAACAAAGGAGCACTAAGGCATGAAGGATGCAGGACCTTTCTCGTGAAAGGCAGGCAGGCTCTGCAAACATTTCCCAGAGGGAACATACACAGGGTCTACGTGCAGTTTTCTAAATTCATTCTGAGGCGAGTGTTTCTCTTATAAGTGTGTGTCCTGGGGGCATGCTAGATGCTGAGGTGAAGATTTGTTTCTTAAAAAAAAAAAAAGAAGCTTTCTGTCCAGATCTGATTTCACTCTGAAGAAAGGGAAGAAAGTGGGTGTGGGGAAAGGTAAGAAGCTGTTTAAAGGGGAAGACAAGCAAATGCTGGACCCTTCCTTGCCCGCCTCTCCGTGAGCACAGACCTGGGCTGTGACCAGCTGCCCCGTCTGCCTTCCTTCCCGAAGCTCTCCGAGGGTCACTGCTGGAGTCACCGCTTCCCCCAGACATTTAGAGGTCACGCAAACACTCCAAGACCAGGTGGCTGGAGTGTCCCAAGCTTCCAGGCTCCTTTCCTAGGCTGCCTGGGGCCATATAGAGCAGTCACTCCCCTGCCACCCCAGAGCTGTCTTCCCGACCCCCCTAAATTCAAAGCAGCTACATCTCTACACCAAGACTCAAACTGCTTCTCTTTGAAAATGTGTCCTAAAGTCAAGCTGGGAGTGACTCCCCACCCCTCCGCTGCCCCCAATATTTCCACCATGGAAAACCCCTGATGGGATCCAATCTCAGGTCAGAGGTGAGGAAAACAAGGCCCACTGCTCCTGGCCAGAAGCCCCTTCTCAGCAACACCCAGCCCCTGGGCCACTTCCCTGGACAGAGCGGGGCCTGGCTCAGGGGATCCCAACAGTGTCCCCCAATATATTTTTTCTTTTTTATCATTTGTTTCTTTTTGTCTCATTTTCCTTTCCTTTCCCTCCCTCCCTCCTTCCTTTTCTTCCTCCTTCCTTCATTTCTTCCCTTCCTGTTTTTGGCCACACCCAACAGGGTTCAGGGATTACTCCTGATTCTGCTCAGGCATCACTCCTGGTGCTGCTCTCGGAGACCATATGCAGAGATTGGATCAAACCTGGGTCAACCACATGCAAAGCAAATGTCCTCCCCACTACATTATCTTTCTGACCTCCCTTTTTCTTTCTCCTTCCCTCTTCCCTCTCTCTTTCTCTCCCTTTCCTTTCTTTTACCCCCCTCCTTTTCTTTCTCTTTCTCCTTCCTCTCTCTCTCCCCTTTCCTATGCAGTCACCCAGAAAGGGAAAAGGAAAGCGAGTGTGCCAGGCCGCTCTCTGCTTGATGTACCTTCTACCAGCTGACAGGGTCCAGCCAAATGAGTCTATGCACCGCCACTGCTGGTCAGAGAGCTGGTCCCTCTGCGAGGGGGGATGCGGGGCGGGCAAGGAAGGGCAAGAAGGACAGCAGCAGTGGGGCTCACGCCTGCTGGCCTGGTGGCTGCCTTTGGGCCTTTGTTTCCCTTCCCTGAATGGCTATGTGTGGTCCAGTACAAGGTTTTCCTGCGGAAAATGTGTCTTTCTTAGCCCCTGGCTACTAGGCAGTGCTGCCGCCGAGGAACTGGTGAGGTATCGGCTGTGCTGTAGGCCCTGGAAACTGTAAGAGAACTTCAAAGGAGCACCTTGCAAAGATTACGCAACAGACACTGAAAACCACACACACGGTGCGCCACACACACACACGAGCACACACGCACACGCCATGCACACACACACACAGGCAAAAGGTCCTCTCAAGCTTGCAGCTGTCCCTGTGGAATGGAGCCTTCCTGGAGCCGCGTTTTTGGGGGTTTGTGGGCTTCACCTACCCAGAGGAATGCTAAGTTCGCTGAACACATCCTCGGGCTCCCAGGAGGGCAAAGCAAGGGGCTGTTTCAGCTCCACTTCGGTGTATTCCAGGTGACCTCACATCCAGAGGTTTCATTTCCCCAAACCGGGAGCTTTCTGCAAAACAGGATCCAAAGCCAAAACTGAATGAGTCCCAAGCAGCCTCGCAGCCTCCTCTGCTCCTCCCCCGCCCGCCCGGGACTGCTTAATAACAAGCAGCCAGGGTGACAACTTCTAATTAGAACCCGAGTGCTATAATTAAGCCCTCTCCTTCCACCATGAAAAGAATGCCACACACATAAAGCACGGCAAATCTCTTCACCCGGCGGGGCAGGGCCATGCTTTAGCCGCTCACTATCGCTTCATCTCTGCAGGCACAGTTGTGGAAGGGCAAAATTGTGCTGACGGTTGCAGGAGCCCTCCGGCGGGCAAGGGAAGGGCACTGCCACTTCTCCTCCCCAAGCTCGCTGAGTGCTGTTACAAAACCAAACTCCAAACACCAGGGAATCTAATGAGCCATGAATCCTGGTGCACGGTGACGCTTATACCATAGAGCAGGAGTGAGATTCGAGCAAAGGGGAAAAAAAAATACAAAATCTCACTCCCCCTCAGTCTTGCCTTCTCTGGACTCAGCGGTGCTCTAGCAACAAGAAGGCCGTGCACGCAGTTTCCATGGAGACTCAGACCCACGCAGGTGGAAACCGCCCAGGTCAGCCTGGCGTGGAGCAAAGCCTTTGCCTGCGGCTCATCTACTAGCTCAAGCTGTGACTGGCCGCTGGCTGCATATGTTCCTTTTTCTCTTTTTTGTGGCAGGACCCCACCCCACACCTCACAGTGCCTTAGGGGCTACTACTGGCAGTGCTTGGGGGATCATATGTGGTGCCAGGGATCGATCCAGCACTTTGCACACAGTTGGCCATGTGCAAGGCAAGCACCTTATGCTCTGGCGCTATCTCAATGTTTCTTCAGAAACCTTCCCTCTCTATTTTCTGCCCCTGACTCTCCTCCTCCTCTTCCTCCTCCTCCTCCTCCTCCTCCTCCTCCTCTCCCTCTCTTCCTCCTCCTCCTTCCTTTCCTCCTCCTCTTCCACTGTGCTTTTCTGTTCCCTTTCTGGGAAGGAATCTCTAGTGAGTTTCACTAGGAGAACACTGAGGGCACCCCTTGCTCCCTTCCCCCAGCCCTTGATGGAGCGTAGTTTCCACTTGGAGGGAAGACAGGGCTTAGTCTATTTTAAACTCTCTTTCGTGATGTCATAGTGCTGGGCACAGACACAACAGCACCTCCAATGAGGCAGAGGGAGATCCCAGGACAAACTGGGTTTCACTATCAGGTCCTGGAAAAAAACAAGTCTGAAGTAGTAAGAAGGGAATAGGCCACACCCCCTCATCCCTGACCATTCTTGACCTGATCATTCCTCCTCCCCCTCACCAGCCCCCCAATAACAGCCTTGGTGGTTGTCATGAGAGGCTGCCTGCAGATCCCGGAACCCTGGCCTCTGCTGGCTGGTAACTCCAAACCTTCGCCCACTTTTGTCACCAGAGTTCATCCGGTTCTGGGAAATTCAGAGAAGTCGTTGTCCGTTGGCTTCTCAGAGAGCGTGTGGCCTTCCCTCCGCTTTCCCTTCTTTCATTTGGGTTACCTGAGAGCTCTAGCAGTTTTGCCAGGCTCAAAAATTTGTGCCAGCTCTAATGCTCATCCTCAGCTTCCTTCTGTCCCTTCTACCCGGCCACACCCCCATTTATCCAGGGGAGCAGAGGTCCCCCACCCTACCCACACAGAAGAGGGGCGGTAGTTACCCGGGCTCAACACTCCTTGGCAAGCCTGGCTTTGGAGGTCAGTTTCGTGGGGGGCTGGCTTTCTCCTCCAAGGGGCTGCCTTCACAAACCCCATCTTCAGGGCTCCCCCTGGCCTTGTGGTCATCGAGAAGTGGGCTAGGCGGCAGGGCCCTCTCCTCGGGCGGGCTTGGGGGAAGACATTTGCTGGACTGCAGGGGCCGGACGAGCATCTGAGCTCTCCTCTCCCTTTGCCCGCTTCTCGTAGCAATCTGAACCCTCCGGCAAGAGGCCTGTCTCACATTCAGCTGGCCTCCGCTCAGCGTCCAGATTTAGGCCAGGCATTTCCACGTCCATGTCACCGGGATGGCTCGTGGAAGCAGGAGGCAGCTCTCTGGATGACTTGCGGGTGATTTCTGCAGCCCCGTTCCCAGGGTCTTGACCCCCCCTCCTGGGTGGAATCCTTGGCTAAGTCCAGATCTAAGGCCGTCACACACGGACATATTTCTGGGCAGAGTTTGTCCCTCTGGTCAATGGGCACAATCTCATCGAGCTCTGGGATGTCAGGTTCCATGATAAAATCTTCTTCTTCCCCCACCTCGTCCACGGTGACCAGCTCCTCCATGTTCGTGGGGTACCAGCACTCTCCCTCTGCGTCACTGCTGCTCTCCCAGTCTCGGTCCTGAATGAAATCGCACCATGAAGGTTAAAGAATGGTGGAGTCTTACTATTCAACCAGCGGGGTAGAAACCTTCACCACAAAAAAACCCTCTAACCAGAAAGATCCTTTGCCACGAAACCCCTCAAACCAGAAAGCAGCATTCTTACTGCTCCCTGCAAATAATGACTGGGTAATTAGGGGTAAACCACTCAAGTCCCGCATCCCTGACTCATCCTGAGGTCGAAGCTCAAAAGAGCACAGCTTGGAATAAACCCTTACTGCTTAATCCACCAGCTTTAAAGCAGTAAGAATAATTGCCACCCGTGGCACACAATAGGTGCTCACTAATTAGGCACAATTCCCATAGCCGTGGCTCATCCTGGCCCGCCCGCCCATTGCGGACACTTTCCCATGGACCCGGCAGCCAGCACAAACAGGTCCACTCCCCTACCAGCCCTTCCCAGCTCTCTGCTCTCTGAACAGGAAAGACACGAAGCTGGCTGTGTTTCAAGGGCATTTCTTTTTGCTATAATAGCCCAGCAGGGGAAACTCTTTGTGTGTGTGTGTGTGTGTGTATGTGTTTTCATTTTAATCAAGCAAAATAATCCTTATAAAAGCACAGTAGCAGTCTTGTCAATCCCAGGACTGAGCCGGCTGAGGTCAGAGCCCAGCTCAAGTACCTGAAGCAGGCCCTCACCCCCTGCACTCCCATCCCAGACCCAAGGCCCACTCTGGCTCCTCCCGAGGGTCCTGTCTATTTTGGGAGTCTGGCTCTGAACACTGAGTTTTTTTTCTGGGGCACATGTTTTCTCTGATGAACACAGCTAAGTCACTGGGCAGTCAGGCAGGAGGCTATGGTCTGCATCATGACTGCCTGAAGACTGCCCAAGACCGAGTGAAGCGCTCCTCCCAGGACGGGAGAACTGGTCCCCTGAGGGGTCAGTCTGCCATGGTTGCTACAATGCGGCTTCCGGGAGCAACTCTACCTTCTGTGTCCTCGTGTTTTCTGTGTCCGAGGTCTCTGCTTCTTTTCTCCCTCCTAGCCAATGATGGGGACTCTTCCTCCTTGTCATCCTCCTCCTCTTTTCCAGCCTTGCCAAAGGAAGAACAGAACCAACCAATGAACAGTGATCAGGAGTGGAAAGAAGACAAAGAGAACTCAAGAGAACAGTGTGATGACGAGCCCAGCTAACCATCAGGGATGGCTCGCACATCGAAACTTTCCTCGGAGGCAGGTACCCCAGCAATCTCTGTTACACAAATAGGAAACAGAGGCTCAGAGAAGTGAAGTGAGTTTATCAAGGTCACACCAAGGGAGGCACAAACATGTCTTCAAAACCAGCCTGATGTCTTAAGGGGTGGAGGAATAGAAATCCCTAGTAAGCTCAGGATTGTGTGTAGATGTGAGACCTAGACCAGTGAGAGGAAGGCCAGAACTCACAGTCATTACACCAACATCTCCGTCTTGGTTATGAAAGAATTACACAAGGAAGTGAGCTGGTAAGAAGGTGGCTGTCTTCCAATCAGTAGCCCCTGTCCCTCTTTTTCTGATCTATGCCTGTCCTAGAGTGACAACCCAAACTACCAATCCCTATCCTTCCTCGGCTGAGATAAGTACGTCCTGACTTATGTCTGGGAAGTGAGCAGGTATTTGCTTAGAGAATCAGACTCTGGCCAGATTTAAAGCAGGGGTGGGGTGGGAGATAGCTCAAAGAGCTGGAGCACATGCCCGGCATGCGTGACCACCGAGTTTGAGCCTCAATACCACAGCCCTGGTTTGTGCACTGAACCATCAGTGCATTTCTGGTGGCTCCTATTAAATTTTTTTTTAATGTTTTGGAGTAGTAGCACAGGGGTAAGGCACTTGTCTTATATGCAGCCGATCCTGGTTCAATCTCCACAACACCACCAGGAATAACCCCTAAGCCCAGAGTTCCAACTCCCTTCCAAACTAAAAAAAAAAAATGTTTTTTAAATAAAATAAATCTGGATAAGCTACCTAAAATTCACAATTCAGATCTGATCCACTGCATATTTTTGCACAATCTGAGTTAATAATTATCACATTTTTGAAGTTACATTTTGAGCTGGCCTATTTTTGGGTGCTCAGGGATCATTTCTGGCCATGCTCAGGAGACGATATGCAGTGCTGGATTAAACCTGGGTCAGCCACATGCAAGGCAAGTACCTAAGTGATATGATCTCTCTAGTCCCCCAAGTTTCATTTCTAAAATAATAAACACCTGAACTAGAGCCTTGATTTTTGTCTTTCAACCTGCATCGGCTAAAACATCTACTATCTGAGGCTTCACAGCAAAAGCCTGCCAGTGCCATTTCAGAAGTTTTGAGTGAAATATTCTCCCATGATGTAAATGCTGGCCAGTAAGTCACTATTTCCAGCATCCTCAGGGCAAGCTGCCTCTTCTCAGCGGGGACTGAGGCTAGTTCAAAGCAAATGACTCTGGTTCTGATTTCTTACATCCAGACACACCCCTCCTGTGCTGACCAGGAGCCAGCTGGAGAGGAGTTCAGGGTGGACTGGTTTAGCCAGTTAACACCAGACAGAGAAAGTTCAAATCTAAAAGTCCCTGCTCTGTTCAGTGTTCAGAGCAAGGGGCCTGAGCAATAGCACAGCAGGTAGGGGTGTTTGCCTTGAACGCGGCTGATCCAGGTTCAATTCCCCAGCATCCCATATGGTTCCCTGAGCACCACCAGGAGTAATTCCTAAAAGAGTCAGGAGTAACTCCTGAGTGTTTGCTGGGTGTGACCCAAAAAAAAAAAAAAAAAAAGCAGTGTTTGGAGCAAAAGATATAGGTACCAAAAGCTTTGCTCAATGTCTTTAGAGCTCACCCAAGCCCAAACAAGTCCAAAGCAGCTTCAAATACCTCTAGCCACCAGAACCCCTAGCTTCTACTGAGAGGCAGTACTTTCCTGGATTTTTACACCTTGAAAACTTAGCCATGACCCTCTCTTGTCAAAATAAATAATCCTTACAATCATCAGGCATTTCCTATAGTCACTGAGCAACCAGCCAACACAATGCAATGAACAACCTGCTCCAGCTTAAGCTGGTGAAGCACGAACTAGTCAAAACCTTCTGCCAGGCCCAGTCTAATCCTTCCACCAGGCAGACCCCTACTTTTCCTCCCTACAGGCAAAAAAAAAAAATCAAACAAACAAACGGTGGGCCCCTGTGCCTTGGGATCACTACCAGGTGACAGCAGTACTTAAGAGGGAACAAACAAAGGCAACCCTTCTACCAGGCTGTCTACCCCAGACCCCGGATCAAAGTATTAGGTGTTGAAATGGTATTGAATAGAGGCTCTGCAGAGCTATCTCCGATTGGCCTCTCACGCCTGTTCCAACTACATCCTGTCTATTCTCAAGGCAGTCAAGGCTCATCATTCCAAACTGCAAAAATTGGAGCAGAGAGAGAGAGAGAGAGAGAGAGAGAGAGAGAGAGGAGAGAGAGAGGAAGTGAGAGAGAGTAAGAGTGAGAGAAAGAGAGTGAGAGGGAGCGAGACAGGGAAGTGAGAGAGAGAGAGAGAGAAAACAAGAGAGAGAGAGAGAGAGAGAGAGAGAGAGAGCGCGCAGTGACTTAAAGCCCCTGCTGGACCTGAAATGAGTTCAAGTCATTTCACACCCTGGAGGTGTGGCTGCATGTGCCGAGTGTGAGCCAGGCAGCTCTGCTACCTGCAGTCTGCAGTCCCTGGCACAATTTCTGCTCACACTGTAGCCCAGTGCAAGCCAGCACCACACAGCAACCCTCAGAAAGCATCACAATGAACAAGTGGGGCGAGTGCAATGACCAGGAAGTGTAGGCCCTGACAACCACATGTGTGAACACAGCAGCAATCCTGAGAGCATCGCCACCACCCTGAGTAACGCGCAAGCCCCAGGCAGCACGAGCTGCAGTTAAAGAAGTGCAAACCGAGGTGAGCCACAGTGGCCGAGCCTGTGAGCGCCAATGCTAAAAAATGCTGGGTAGGCACATGACAGTCAGTCAGCACCACAGCAGAGAGAGAGGGAGGGATAAAAGCATTAGTAAGGAACGGAATAAATCCCCCCAATGCAAAAGCTACCATTTCCTACTGGGCCTTCTTGCATACACAATTTTCTTTCCTTATACTTCAAAGAAGGACAAAAAAAAATCTTTAATTTGGTGACAAAGTCTTGATGCCAAATAAGCATCCCCTGGACAGCTTGAGCCCGGCCTTCTGGTCCTGCAACTCTGGTCTGCAGCCACAGGGCCTAGGCGTGGGCTGTTCTCAGGTCTGGTCTCCTTCCCTTCACCGAGAATACAGCCACCATCTTTGAACATCTCAACAGGCACATCCTACCCCAGGGAAGCTTCATTCCTAGCACCAGCCCCTCCGTCTCCGTCAGAGTTCACACCACACTTCTCTTCTCATTGGAGGGATGATTTGATTCGAATGTTTTCCTGCTGAGCCATGTGTTCCATGAGATGAGGGGTCATTTCAGTTTTCACTCACAACTGTAGCCCCAGTACTAGATGCTCTGTGGAGCCGGGTCATTTCTGTCCTATCCAGGGATCCTATCCAGGGCCTCCCCAACACGTGAGGAAGTGCTCTGCCACTGGCCCACAGCCCCGGCCCTACTCTGGATTCTGGTCACTGAAAAGAGGAGACAGAATGAGTGAACAACACGTTCCCATCTGCCTCCCGGCCTGGGCAGGCCTGGTCTTGGTCTGAGCTGAACATAAGTGGTTTTCTCTTTTCCCTCCTACAAGTGCGTATAACAGGGGCTGTATCCTGGGCATATGGCGCAGACATGTCCATACATGTCCATACATGTCCACAGTTTCTAAATTAAGGGATATTTCTTACACATATCTGGACTTCAAGTTTGCTCTAATGGGAGATGCGACAGCCCAGGCTAATTGCTCCATGGTCCTCCCTCTCCACTGCCCATGCCATGTGCCTGGTTCCCTCCCGAGGCATCTGGGTCTGTGACCAGGGATGCTTCTTCCACTGAGGAAGAGGGGTGCCTCCTTGATTTCTTTCCTTTTTCTGTGGCCTGGTCGTTGTGGTTGAGCCTCCTACACAGACGGGGCCACCCCAGCCCTAGGAGCAGAGACAGTGGGCTCTCTGGGGGTGCACTTTCCTACAGAGCTCTGGGGGGCTTTCATCAAAGACCCCCAATATCCTGTGGCCATGCTTGCTCGCCTTCCAAACAGGGAAACTGAAACAGAGCAGATTGGGAGTGGCCTCGCTTTCCAAAACCAGATTTTTACCTCCAGAGTCTGAGTTTAGTTATTCAGTTCTTCAACAGGTATTTCTGGATTGCCAACTCTGTGCGAAGTCTGCCTCTAGGCAGAAATTCCTGTCTTCCTGGAAGCTACATTTGGGGATGAGGCAGAGTAAGGGTCGACTCAAAGATGTCAACAAATAAGTCCCCATTGACCTAAGAAGCAGAACCAATGATGGGGGCATAATTGAGTTGGGGGGGAGGGAAACCCTTGGGGCTTTCTGGAAACTTCTCTTGGTAGAGCAGGAGCTCCGTCATGGGATGAAGCGTGTCACTATAACAGGAACGGCGGTGGTGCTGTGAAATAGAGGGTGGAGCAGGGTAAAAACAGTGAGTCTGCCTAGTACAAGGTGAGGGACTGGAGAAGGGCAGCTTCTCCCCCTGGCCTGGTGGACAAAGGGCGGGGGTGGGGGAAGTTGTGTATAAGGTTGTGTGCGACTGTCTCTGGCCAAGACCACGCTGTGCCTCTTCTTGAGGCACTGGCCTGTCATCAGTACCCTGGGTGTCTCTGAACAGACACTCTCAATAGTGTCCATGCACAAGGAATCATTTCTAGGCTCAGCTCCCTGCTACCGTGCTAACCTGACTGCTCTAAAGAGGCGGCTGCCTTGGGTGTCTGCAGGTTTCTGCAGTCTTTCATGCCCGGCTCCGCTTTTTGCATTATTCCCTCTCCAAGTCCTGCAGCCTCTCTCCTCTCCCCGGGTCGAGTTCACAGACACCCAGAAAGCAGCTCATCCAGCAGGCACCCTGTTTGCACATTCCTCACCTAGACCTGCCTCCTCCGGGTCCCTGGTCTCAGCCCCAACACCAACTCTGACCTATTCACCCCTGCACCGAGAATACAGCAGCCGAGTGGCGTCCACCGTGACACACACATCACAGTGAACATGGGAGCGAGAGCCCAGAGTGGGACTCTCCAGTGATGGTGCAAGGGAGAGCCGGGTCCTCATTGGCATTTACTCACTGCCGCTGACCCTCAAGCCAGACTCACTGACAGCGTGGAGGACTCTGGAGCAGGTTCCTGAAGCAGACCCCAAGCTCTACTAGCCCCCATCTCTTCTATCTCTCTCCTTCTTAAATAGGGGGCTCTGGTGAAGAGCTCTGGGCCAAGTCAGACTCCAGGGCTGGAACCAGAGTCTGTCTGTGCCCCCATGTGCGTGACATCCTACAGCTATGCTAAACCCACTGGCATGTGGGGGAAAGGAACCGCCAAGCATCTTTATGCTGCATGAGGCAAGTACCACAAACCTAGAGAATCAGCCCCTAGCCCTGGCACCAGCTAATTTACTGGCTGGTGGCTGCTGCTCCTTGACTGGCTGGCTCAGGACCCCCAGGCAGAGGTAGATGCTTTTGGCAGGAGAGAGGATGGAGCAGATCAAAGATCTAATCTCCCTGGCAAAACCAACGGGTGCAAACACTTCAGGGCCATTCCACCCTGGACCCCGAATCCCAAGGCCTTTGGGTGTGCCCAATCCTGGGTGCTGTGGGCGTTGACTCCAGGCCACCCGTGAGCCACCGCCCTATACTTCCTGACTGCGCCTCCTGACGTAAGCTCCCAGTCTTGGCTTCCTCACGGCAGAAACTAGAACCGCTGCCGTCAGTGGTTCCGAGAAGCGTGGCTGTGGCGAGAAGGGGCTTGAGACAAGAGCTTGGCACAATTCTGGGCCAGGGCAGCAAGGGCGCGACCTCCCCCGTCTGCACCCGGCATTGTCTTTACACGGTGTTTTCCTCTTACCTCACTCTTGCCTGGTCGGCTTTCTTTTCTCTCATCTGTTCCTTCTTGGTCTCTGTCAGGCCTCTTGGCTCTGCTCTTCTCATCCTGCTTACACCTGGCACCCTCAGGGGCCCGCGTGCCCTTGGCCTCCAACCCATCTTCCTTGTAGGCATCCTCGGGGTGGGGCTGTCTGCTTTCCCGAGGCCGGACCTCATCCTTCCGCCTGGACCTCCGGGCACATCCTGTGGCTTTAGATACTTGTCCGATTTGCCTTTGGGCTCTTTCCGGTAGTAACCGTCTTCCCGGCCTTTGTAGCCCAGTGACGCAGAGTGGAGGGGGACCGGCGACCCAGACCTTGGGTGCTTTTCCCGGTAGCCCCTCCCCGGCCTCCAGCCGCTCGTCCAGCCTCCGGCTTTGTCCAGCGGCCGGGGGTAGTGCTTGGCGATCGTGGGCCCACGCGTCTGTCCTGTCCCTCTTGTCCTCCCGTTCTCCCTCCAGGGCCCTGGGTCTCGCTCTTCCTCCCTTCTGGCAAAGGGAGAAGGTTCCCACGAGTCCCGGCTGTTGCCCCAGTCTGTCCGAGAGGGCCCGGGAGGGCTGTGTGAGGAGCTGCAGGAGGCGAAGCTGGGAGTGTGGGAGCGTGGGGAGAGAGAGCGGCTCCACGGGACTGCGAGACCGAGGCCGCTCTGGGCCGTATCTGGGGAGCAAAGGAGTGGGGATTTAGACTCCGTGCCCCCACACACCCCATAACAGAGATGCCCCGGCTCTGCCTTGGCTGCCTCTAACCTCCCCCCCGGCCATGCCCTTCTCCCACGCAGCACAGAGCGTGAGAACTCTGGGCTTCCCCCACTCTACAGTCCTGCCTGCTCCCAAGCCTTGATTCCCTGCGCCCAGGGGCTGGGAGAGTAACTGGATGGCTGGGTGCAGCCCCCGGCTTCCTTCCTCCAGATGACCCACCCGGGGTAAGTGGGGTGTAAGTGGGCTGGGGGAGCTTGCCCTGGTCCAGCCCGAAGCGGGGGACTGTATCAGCCTGTGTGTCCCTGAGCTACGGCTGGGTGAGCAGACTTGCAGCCACTCACAGCTGAAGGCAACTCCTGGCCTCCATGTTTCTTGTTCATTTCTCACCTTTGTCTTCCTTCAGGTCCTGGGCATGGGAGGAGGAAGCAGATTACGGGGGTGGGGTGGGGTCAGTCTAGAAACAATGGACTCGGAAGGCATTTTAGGGCTGGAAGCAACCTCAGTGCTCTGCCCAGCTCATGTTTTGGGCGGAAAAAATCCAAATCCCCCAAAAAGGCCCCAACCTGCCCGCTACTCAGAGCAAGGTCTCCGGCCACGTCCTCCCACCCCTAGACTGCCAGAGAGCAACAGCAGCATGGGGTTAGACACGCCTTAAAATAACTCCAAACAGCCACAAGTTAAGCCACATGCTCATCCTCTGTCTCTCCCTCTCTCCCTCACCTCTCTCTCTCTCTCTCTCTCTCGCTCTCTTTCTTTCTCTCTCTCTCTCTCTCTCTCTCTTCCCTCCTTTCTGTCTCTGTTTATTCCATTATTAACCACACCAACAGATTAGAGCACCCTCTGAGTGGCTGGGGGGTGCGGGGGGGGGTGTGGGGGGGGTGGGGAGTGCGGGGGAGGAGAGGAAAGCCCTGTAAGAGCACAGGAGGTTCCTGCAGGACCGCACCTGCTGCTTCCCACCTTGGCTCCCCAAGGGATTCTCTGCAGGGCAGTGGGGAGGGGGCAAGACTGTAGCGCTAGCCTGGCTCCGCTGGAGAGATGACTGGGAAAATCTCGCATGTGTTCAGAGTAAGCCACAGGTCAAGTAATTTTCTTAGTCTACATTTGGTTCATTAAAAATCAAGAGTTGGCTCTAAATAACACACACACACACACACTCTCTCTCTCTCTCTCTCTCTCTCTCTCTCTCTCTCTGTCTCCATCTCTGTCTCTGCCTCTCTGTCTCTCTCCCCCCCACCCCCCATATCTGTTTCCCATAAAGGAGCAGCTAGGAGGAAGTATCGCATTGCAGAATCTTGCCTTTCCCTGAAGTCCAACCCTGAGAAGCATGACTGGGCTGGACCCATGGTGCTCCCGGGACATGTGGAATGGCAGGACCCAGACAGGGGGCTGGCAAGGGCAGGGCACAGTGACTGGAACATGCCTCAACATAAGAAAGTAGAGACTGTCCCCCTCCCAGAACCAGCTGGAACCCCCAGCCAGAGCTCACCTGTCTGCTTCCGGAACATGTCCCTCTCCCTCTGGGAATGGATGTCCTGGATGATGGCGGCCACGGCTTTCCCAGGTTTCTAGGCAAAGTTAGAGAGGTGACCATCAGACCAGGGATGACCTTTTACTGCCAGAAGGAAGCACTGCCCAGTCCTCCTAAAGGGGAGATGTGTCTTTCTATGGGAGTAAACAGCATGACCCAGGGGCTGCCTGTGTGCTCCGGGCGGGCAGAGGGTGCCTGAGTGCTCCGGGCCTGGTCACTGAGCTTCCAGCCACGTGCTAGGGGAGGCAGCGATCGCTCAATGGAAAGAGAAAGCAGGAGGGGACAGGAGGACGAGAGTACACTGCTGACCACTCAGTGTTGCCCCATATTTACACACGGAAACACACTCAGAGGGAGTGTGGCGGACTCTGCCTTCTGCAACTCCAGCGTCACCAGCCATGTTGTGCTGCTTGCCGGTGGACGGCACACAGAACTGAAGCACATGTTCGAGGTCCTGAACTCCCAGGACCGGGGCTGGACAACAGGCTCTGGAACTCCACAGGCCTTGGTGTGGGTCGAGGCTTCCCTGCTCCCCTTTAGCTGCTTCTCCTTAGCAGTCACTTGCGCTTAGTGTAAATGGGCGAGGTAGGTAGTGGACGCTGTGCCCACACTTCACAGCTGGGTGTGCCAGGTACCCACACCCTCTGCCCCTCCAGAAGTTACTGCAAGGGCTTAATCCCTGCCACCACATCTCAACCAAAGCTCTCAATTAAACACAGAATGTATAATAGCAAATTCATTTTAATGATTAAAATAAGAAAAATTAATAAATAAAAGGGGGAAAGTATTTTCCAAAAAATACCTCTTAAAGAATTTATGCATTACATTAACTTGTATGAAACAGGGCAAAGATGACTGTATGGAGACTCTATCTCAGTGAAGCTAAAATTAAGGGGAAAACGGACCTCAAAACCTCTAGTCTATACTGTTAATGTCTGATAAGGAAGTTCCGTTAGAAATTTAACCCACTGCTCATTTCTTTTTTTTTTTAATTTTATTTATCTTTTTGCTTTTTTTGGTCACACCCAGTGACTTACAGGGATTACTCCTGGCTGTGCACTCAGGAATTACTCCTGGCGGTGCTCAGGGGACCATACGGGATGCCGAGGATCGAACCCAGGTTGGGAGCCTGCAAGGCAAATGCCCTCTCTGCTGTGCTATTGCTCCGGCCCCACTGCTCTTTTCGGCCTTGCAAAGAAAGCAGTTCACAAAGGGGTCTAGGGCTATACAAATGTGGGGCACCACCATCTATTGCCTCTTATTTTTAATATTTTATTATACCACCATTATATGGCAACCAAGCTCATTGAAGTGTATAGGGAGTTCAGGATGCCACTCTGTCTCACGTTCATTGATTTAAAGAAAGCCTTTGATTCTGTGGAGACTGAAGCAGTCATCGAAGCCCTAGCCAAACAGGGCGTTCAAACCCAATACATCAAGATCCTTCATGAGCTGTATTATGGATTCACCACCAGGATCTCACCATTCTACAAAGAAGTGATCATCAATGTCAAAAGAGGGGCTTGGCAGGGTGATACCATTTCACCAAAACTCTTCAGCGCCACCCTTGAGAACATCATGCAACAATTAGAATGGGAAGGAATGGGAGTGAAGATAGACAGTCGGCAACTAAACCACCTCCGCTTCGCTGATGACATCGTTCTAATAACACCAAACTTTAGCTAAGTGGCACAAATGCTGGCTGACTTCAACCGAGAATGTGGAAAGATAGGTCTACAGCTGAATCTCAACAAAACCATGTTCATGAAAGATGAATTAGTTCCAGAGGCCCCATTCACTCTCAATGGAACAAACATCTCTGAATGCAGCAGTTATGTGTACCTAGGTCAAGAAGTCAACATGATGAACGACCTAAAACCTGAGCTGCACAGGAGGAAGAGAGCAGCATGGAATGCCTTCAAAAGCATCAAAGAAATAGCTAAAAATACAAAGAACCTCCGGCTCCGGGCACATCTCTTCAACTCTACCATTCTCCCTGCATTAACATATGCCTCGGAGACCTGGGCCCTGAGAAAGCAGGATGAGAATGCTATTCAAGTCTCCCAAAGAGGAATTGAAAGAGCTATGCTTGGAATATCACTCCCTCACTCCTCAAGTGAAAGAAGGAATCTGGAACTCTGACCTCCGTCACTGTTCCAGAGTCAGGGACGCTATCTTGTTTGCCAAGGTATCGAAAATCAGATGGGCTGGACATGTAATGCGATTTGGAGACAACCGCTGGACTAGAGCTGTTACAGACTGGATCCCATGGGATGTCAAAAGATCACGTGGCCGCCCACCTACTAGATGGTCAGACTTCTTCGTCAAGACCCTGAATGAACGGTTTGAGGCTCTATGTATTCCTGAGGCAGCCAGATGCCATTGGGCTACACTGGCATGTGATAGGGTCAAATGGAAATGTTACTGGCGCCCACTCGAGCAAATCGGCGAATAATGGGATGTCAAGTGATCAAGTGACCACCATTAGATATACAATTCACGAGATGTTCATGTTTGAATTTTGGTTCTACAGTGTTCCAATACCCATCCCTCCACCCCCTGCCCATCTCCCATCACCAATGTCCCCACCTCCCTCTCCCTTCCCCCAGCCTGCCTCCATGGCAGGCCTCTTTATCTCCCTGCTCTCTCTCTCTTCCCTTTCTTACACATGGTAGATTGTAATATATTCTAGAACATGATTGGTTCCACTAGTTTGATGTACGGGTCCGGACCACGAAAATTGCAGCTATTATGGTGAGTAAGTCTTATCCGGCTGCTTATGAGGCCCTACAGAGGTGATGCACCCATTCCCAAAACCCATCTTGCCTCCTGGAAGCCTCATGGTCAGCTGAGCTAGGGGAGAGCCGGATGGCAGTTCTCCCCCCATGCGTCTGAGTCTCTCATCTTTCTCTCTATCTCTATTTCTGTCTCTGTATTTCTCTCTCTTCTCCTACACCTTGTGACTTGCCTTATGGTTTATGATGCAATTATCTATGTGTATATTCAGTAGTGGGTTCTAGTGTGACATTATAGTTCCTCATCCCCATCAACCTCTCCAGTTTGTTACAACTACAATGATCATTATGGTGTACAGATGTGAAAGATCCTGGAAGGACCTGGTCCTAGCCTACTTTGTTATCTAAGCCTCTTGCGTGGCTGCCCACTGTCACAGCTGTGCGTCTGGTCTGCTCCTTGTCCGGTTCATCTGGTTGTGGAAGCTTCGAGCCTATAGCCAAGCCCACCGGCATGGAGAGGGAGGAGCCCAAATCCCTGCTCCAATTCCAGCCAGTGTGGCTTCCCCCACATGACTGCTTTACCCTAGGAGTTACGTTGATCTTGGCCGGGGACTAGCCGATTTCTCAGAGACTCCATGGGCTGTTCCATGTGGGCCAGGCAGCACAGCTGTGTGTCTGGTCTGTTCCTTGTCCAGTTCATCTCTATTGTTAATGTTTTTGGCATATCGAACACACCACCGGTAGCTTGCCAGGCTCTGCCATGGCTCTGGGTTCATTCCAGGGGCCCAGTCTTTTCCTATGTCAGACCATCCACCATCCAGGGCCCACAGGGCAGAGCCCTGGGGGTGTAGACAAGGTTATCTCTCCTGTCTGCCACCTGCCAATGCAGCTGGGCACTGTAGTCACACCTGCACACACCTCGAGGGGCAGATCTATTGCCTCTTAACAGATGGGAAACCAGTTCTGAGCTTGGACAAGAATTCAAAAGCTGGCTTGGACAAGAATTCACATGTGAAGAGCTGCAGGAGGAGAAGTTCAGAGAGCATGAGCTAGAGAAACCAGCTCACAGGAACACAAGATGGAGCCTGTGCTGGACCACATCTAAGTGGGAGCAAAGGGGTGGGGCTTAGAATCTGAATCCGCGGCAGCTGGAGATACCGGCCTCTGCTTAACTGGCTGTGCTTCGGACTCCGCATGGCCATGACCTTCTTCCATGCAGCACTGCACGCATGTCCAGGCTTTTCTCACTCTGGGTGCCCAGGAGGGGATAATGCTAATGAGGCTCAACAACCTTCAGGGGGACCACGGCCACGGAGCTCAAGTCCACCACCTGGCTGCTTTCCAGGCCACGGAGCTCAAGTCCACCACCTGGCTGCTTTCCAGGCCACGGAGCTCAAGTCCACCACCTGGCTACTTTCCAGGCCACGGAGCTCAAGTCCACCACCTGGCTGCTTTCCAGCCGAGGCTGAGCCCTGTGAGGCTCAGCCTCTGCGCCCTATGCCGAGGAGGGAAGTTGCTCAGAGGGACACAGACGGTTGAAAAGCCCAGGTCCTGCTCTACCTGCCGCCGGCTGGATCACTCCGGGTCATGGCTGGAGTCTGTGGGAGATGCCACAGTCTCCCCACCTGGAAAGGTGAGAAATAGTCACCTGGTCCCTGCCAACAGCCTTGGGGCCTGGCAGGCTACACTGATTGAAGTCCCAGAGCACTAAGTGAACATAAAGGAGCTGCTATGAAAGTTTCATGCCCATGACCCCTCCACGGCTGGCTTAGAGTCCTGGGGAGGCAGGAGCGATAGTCCAGCAGGTAGGGTGTTGGCCTTGCATGCGGTTGACCCCGAGTTCAACCCCCGGCATCCCATACGGTCCCCCAAGCACTGCCAGGAGTAATTCCTGAGTGCAGAGATAGAAGTAACCCCGAAGCAGAAGTAACACATACTGCTAGGTGTGTCCCAAAAAGAAAAAAAAATAGAGTCCTAGGGAAATGCTGAAACCTTCTAGATAAGGCTTAAATTCTTCCAGCAGTCCCAAAGCTTTTGAACTTCACCTTTTGGTCTCTGCATTTCCGCTCGGTGACCCCCTGCCCGGAAGTCCTGCTTGTGTTCAGCTACTTCTCATCTTTAGGATCCGCAGCAAGCCACCACCTTTCCCAAAAGGACCCTCAGCTCCTGTACTTATGCTCGTGTGTAAAAATCGTTGTGTCCTTTTACACAAGAACAGCCAGTCTCCCGGTTAGAGAGCACCCAAGGGAGAAGCAGGTATGTTTGTGAATGTCTCAGCACCTCGGCCTACACGGAGAGTCAGGTACTGTGTGTTCATTTAATCGGTCTGACTGAGAGCACGTCAGCCCATTCACGCCAAAGGCCCTGTCTGGCTGGGGCCGGAGAGACCAATGTTCTGAAGCCAAGCCCTCTGCCCCCAAACTCACAGCACCTCAGTCCCACCCTAAACGTGCTGAACTAGCGTCACTGGGCAATGACCCTGAGCATCCCCTCCCTCAGCAATTCTCTGGTAAAGTGGCTAGAAGATAGACACAGCTTTCAGCGCCTCCACTGGTTCCCTTCTGTCCCTAAGACACTAGCTCTGCTGCAGAGCAATCCAGGAAGCAATCCAGGACCTTTCTGGCCCATGTCTCCAGAAAGGGGGGCAACTGTACTTTGAAAACTTGTCCCTTCAGCTTTCTTTCTCCTGTTCAGCCCTCAGATGCCCTGAGGCACCGTACCACTGAGGAAACAGTCCAGGAAGAGAAGAGCAATGGAGAAAGAGAAACTCTCCTTTCTCTCCCTATCCTTTGATGGGGGAGAGCAGAGAGCAGAAGGGAGAGGAGAAAGATCCTTCAAAATGTCAGCACGCCCAAGTCCTGGTGGGACCCCAACCGTGACCCTTCAGCATCTAGATACTCATGAGTGAATACAATGTTTGGCATCTGTGGCCTCTTCTGCATCCCTGATGCCCAGCAGGTAGATGACACGGGCCTGGGTGATGCCGGCCAGACCTTCCCTCAGTCACAAAGACTCAGGAGAGAGCTCCTAGCTTGCTCTCTCCTGGGAAAGAAACTGGAGGAATGAACCAGAGCCAGAGAAGTCACTGGGGCCATTGCGCCACCTAGAGGGAAGAGCTTGGGGCTGCCGGGACGATTGTGGGAGCCCCTAAGAGCAAACTCAAGGGAGGGAAGAAGGCAGAGGGCGAGAAGCCAAGTCCTAATGACATCACCTGGGCCCTGAGTCCAGCTGAGCTACAGACAGGGGGCTGCAATGAAAACCCAGTTCCAGGAGCCAGTAACTTCTATCATTCACTTGAGCCCAGGTGCTTCACGAGAACTCACTATAGTTCCATGCACAGAGAATGCGGGGCTGATTCACATCAACACAGGCACCATCATGTGTGCACTCCTATGTAATTAAACATGCTTCCGAGGCATTCACATGTCACCTCAGAAAGCAGTGTGATAACATGAGGAGCAGAAAAAGCCTGACTAAAGGCCAGAAAGCAATGTGTTGTAGACCCTGGCTGCTGAAAGGGTACCCGAGTTCCGGCAGCTTCTAGGGACCATGTTGGAAATGCAGAATCACTGCAGACGTAACAGCATTTGGAAGTGATCTGTAACATTAGGGCTGGAGACGTTGTGAGGCTATGTGAACCGTGTAGCTGATGAGGTGGCTAGAACTGGAGGCCTGGAGCTCCCTCTATATTCTCTGGTGTACAACGGAGCACACTGCAGCCAACGACGACAATCAGATACAGGCAATCAGATACGACCAACACGGGCATGGGATTTAATCAGGGCTCCTGCAATAACTGCTTTTGTGAGCTACTGAACTTCTATTAGCCTCAGTTTCCTCCTTTGTAAACCTGAGATAATAATACCCGTCCCACAGACCTGACGTCAGGATTAGCAGATAATGTGCGTAAAGTGCTTGGCAAGGTACTTGACCCAGGGAACAGGGACACAATTACAGGTGTGTATCCTCATTAATATTGCCATACAGTTATAATGACTGTTATTAGCTACCCAACATACCTCACCAGAATGATTATGAGACTTGAGGAGACAGTGTTTGGGAACAGAAAATGCTTGAAACCAAAGGACTCTGTATATCCATTAGTGATCTGAAAATAGAGGGTCATGGAGGTTGCAGACCTGGAACAAGTCCATCAAAGCAGGAAGGGGTGGCCCTCACCCTTTGATCTTGCTTAGGTCACATGCTTGTTGGTGGGTCTGTTTACCTGTTCTTCCTCTCACCTGACTGCACAAGTTTACTCTCCCTACATCCAAGGTGCCCAGCCCGACTCCTGCCCACAGCGGGCATTCATCTGATCTGTTCTGTACCACTTCAAACTCTCTCCCCATCAGTAAGGATTTATAGTGCCTTGGTACTTTCATTTAAGGAGCTGGGTACTACTGTTAACCCAAACCGGAAACTTAGAATAATATCTTATTTGGAAACCAGAGTTCCACCTAGAATGAAGAAATTCACTTCCTAGTCCCCAGGGCAATCCAGTAGAACAGGAATTTTGTCTGGGTACAGAATGGGGTGGGATCTTTCACTTGTTTCAGAAAAACAGCATACTCTCATTGGTCAGGGAAAACTGCCTGTCTATGCCTGAAGCAAAACTGTTGGCAAAGAACCTTCCTAAGCAGAAATGCAAGCAAAGCAGAATCAGGAAATTGGCCACTGCTTGACTTATTACCAATCTGCATGTGGAGACTTGTTGGGGTTGTTTCTAGTCCCGGTTAGAAACAGCCACTGAGTCTTGGCTTTCCAACTCCAGCCTTGAAGACAGAGGAAAGGCAATGGGACATAAACCAAATGGACACTTTCTAACTGTGACATGAGCTGAAGCAAACTGGGCATGGAACAAAATGCAAAACAAGAAGGGAGATTTGAACATAACGGAGCATCGATCACAAAGATTCCAAGCGGACTCAGCGCTCTGTCAAGAGAACGCCTGCAAAACAATAAGGAGACATAATCCATGGACAAACCCTGCGCTATGCTCAAACAAAACCTTTGCACCAGTGAAGATCTAGGCCAGAGTTTCTCGAGTAGGAGACAGTACCCCCATCTGTCCCATGGGTGCTAGGATAATGTGGGGGCGGGGTGGTAGTGGTACAATTTGGAGCACTTTGCTCTCTGTTGAAGTTAGATTTGGGGAGGGGGTGTGGTGAGTTACTTTTTTCTGGAAAGAGGCTTTTGGCCAAATCACTAGAAAAATCTCTTATCTAGATGAAAAAACTAACAAACACATGAAAAAAGGGTTCATGGACGGGAGAGACTGTGCAGGAGTTAAGGTACCTGCCCTGCACATGGCCTACGCTGGCTGCACCCCAATACAAGTTGTCCCTCAGCACAGAACCACAAGTAAGCCCTGAACACAGCTGGGTGTGGCCCCAAAACAAAAACAAAATTTGGTAAGTAGGAAAATAAAAAATAAAACCATGATGAACTATATTATTTTCCTCAGAAAGGCAAAAGACTTCAAGGCAGAAAAGATTAAATGTGAGCAAAAATGTGGACCACAGAGAACTCTCTGATTTTCTTTTTTAAAAACAAAGCCTAAATTAGAATATAAATTAGAATATAAATGTGATTATATTCTAATCATTATATTAATTATAATATAAACTAAAATTAATTATGATTATAATATAAATTAGACTAGAAATTTGGAACAACTAATTTTGAAACGGAGGTCAGAGTTCCAGATTCCTTCTTTCACTTGAGGAGTGAGGGTGATATTCCAAGCATAGCTCTTTCGATTCCTCTCTGGGAGACCCGAATAGCATTCTCATCCTGCTTTCGTAGGGCCCAGGTCTCTGAGGCGTATGTTAATGCAGGGAGAACGGTGGAGTCAAAGAGATGTGCCTGGAGCCGGAGTTCTTTGTCCTTTTAGCTATTTCTTCGATGCCTTTGAAGGCATTCCATGCTGCTCTCTTCCTCCTGCAGCTCAGGTTTTAGGTCGTTCATCATGTTGACTTCTCGACCTAGGTACACATAACTGCTGCATTCAGAGATGTTTGTTCCATTGAGAGTGAATGGGGCCTCTGGAACTAGTTCATTTCTCATGAACATAGTTTTCTTCAGATTCAGCTGTAGACCTCCTTTCCACATTCTCGGTCAAAGTCAGCCAGCATTTGTGCCGCTTGGCTAATGTTTGGTGTTATTAGAGCGATGTCATCAGCGAGCGGAGGTGGTGTAGTTGCCAACCATCTATCTTCACTCCCATTCCTTCCCTATTTCTCAATACTGATGATAAATGTTTGCGAGGAATCATGGAATTTAATCCATTATTTTAAAAAGGATACACAGTCACTTTTCTGTACACATCACATAACCCCCAAAACAAACAAGAAAGGAAACAGAAAAGGAAAGGACAATGTAGACTGCTTAAAACATACTACGCTGTTTCAAATTATGTGAATTCATCTTTGGGTTCTGACAGTGGCCAGTTCACTTATGTGCAACTTGGAAGGGAATCTTCAGGGTCTTACAACATAAATATGGAAGGTGATGGAAAGAGTAAGAGATCCAGGTGCGTGAGAAAAGAAGAACATTTTACTGAAACCTGTATGAGTAGAGAAAAAAGGTTCTATTTAGGGAATAAGCCTGGAACTTGCACCATTGAAAGCAGCCACCTTCCCTTCCTTACTCGGCTTTCAAGGCTTCCGCTGTAGAATCCTCCATGGGTCCAGCTGGTTGGTTCTCTTGCATCCCTTTGCATTCTACAGGGACCTTAATGAGCACTTCTCCTGCCATGTTACAATGGGCTGCCATTATAATAATACCCGTGTGGTGTCTCAGAGACAGTGGGTAATGCTGGGGTCTTTTCCTTCTCTTTCCTTCCTGCCAGCACTTACGCACATGCCCAAGCTAATGTTTGTTGAATCAGGCATGCTTTATTTACCTTTAGCTGCAATTCCTTGTATCTCTTGGACATCCGAATGAGTAACTTCTCACCATTGATCATAGCAGATTTTTCTTGGTAGTACTGGACCATGGCTTGGGCAGCTTCTGTGTAAGCCATCTCTAAAAAAGGCCTAGAAGAGAAGAAGGCCACACACTGGCGTTGGACCAAGTGATCTTAAACAGAACTCAGTACAAGGTACGATTCTTTTGTGTTCATGAAGAGGTGGAATGTGTGGCTGGGATGGATGGATGGATGGATAGAACTGAGTGTCCCTCTAACCCTGATGGTGGGTCTGGAGTTGAAACTATGAATAATAATGTAAAAAGCACTATCTTTCATCATCAAAATTCAAACTCACAACTAATGCCATGTCTAATCCGAAAGGCTACAAAGAGTGTATCTGAATTTCTTATTCCTTTTCCTTTGGCGCTACGCTGAATATCTGTCTAAACTCACAACTAATGCCATGTTTAGTCCGAAAGGCTACAAAGAGTGTATCTCCAGTGTTTTACTAAATGTGGGAAATGGGAATGGCAGATTAAAACTCACCATTGAATATACACAAAGAGACATAAGTGATAAACTCTTAATATCTGTAGGGCTAGCCACAATGTGTAAAATAAAAAGGGAGAGAGATGCAGAGACAGAGAGACAGAGAGAAAGAGAGGAAACTGGGGTACCTGCTATTAAGGCAGCATGGGGGTGGGCGGGGAGGGGGTGGGGTACATTGGTGGTGGAAATGGGGCATTGGTGGAGGGATGGGTGCTGGTATACTGTATTACCAAGAACCAATTATGAACACCTTTGTAATTGTATGTTTCACGGTGGTATAATAAAAAATTTAAAAAAGAAAGAGTGTATCTGAATTTCTTATTCCTTTTCCTTTGGAGCTATGCTGAATATCTGTCTAAATATTTTGATACCAAACTGGACTGCTGTTTTTCACCTAAAAATGCAATAATCCGTAAAATTAAGTTTTTTCCTTTTAATGTTACTTGAGTATGTCTCAGATTTGGAACTTGGTAAAAAATTCTACAAAGTCAAGAAAAAAATGTGAGTGTCCCTCTGGGGCTGGGGATGAGGAATTGACTGGAAAGGCAGGAGGGAAGCTCTGGGTTCCGGCAATGTTAAATACCTTGACCTGGATGGTAATTACAAGGTGTATACATGCAAAAAAAATCAATGGCGCTCTACACTTAAGATTGGTGCACTTCAGTGTGCATTTTATACCTCAATAAAAAAGAAGAAACCCGTGCAGGGAAGACCTCTCTTTAATTGTCTCTGTTCAGAGACCTATTTATTAACTTCACAAAAAGAACCCAATATAGACGGCTCCTCTTTTGTGCACATGGCTACCAAACACGATGTTCAACTATGTAAGTCCATCCTGGGCTCTATCAGCTACAGGAGCCTCTGGACAGAAGCACCCACAAACCCACAATTCTCAGAGAGTTGGGTTGAGGGGGAGGCCTCTGCAACTACTGCACAGGAGACCTTGAGCTGTTCCCTGCAAAATTTGTTCATGAGTGATGATAGGCCCAAGTCCTGGTCATCCAAACTCTTGCTTTCTTTGCAAAGAAAAACAAATCTAAAAAATATTCAGGGGTTCCTCTGACTTGAAGAAGGCCATGTCTTTGTGAATTAAGAAGGAAATTCCATAAAGAATTATAAAATTCTCCACGGTTAGTTAGCACAATTACGTTTCACCAGTTCCTCTCCAACTTCTTTAAAGATAGCACTTGGAAAGAAATGGACTTTTCCATCCAACCATTATCTACAGAGTTTCTAAGGAGACTATTCAGTAGACCTGCCTACTTTGCCAGAAGTGACTATCGTTGGTTCATTGCTATTAATCTTGATGCCTGTTTGGTTGCTGCTATATTGACAATTGTTTTGCTCTGGTTCCTTGACTCTAAGAAACTCTAGTAGTTTCCGAGAGGAGGCTCCACTGTAGATGATGACTTTGAGCGATGTGGGCTACAAGGACCCATTCCATTTTTCATTTCAGATATGTTTGAAATGCAACATATCTGAAATGTTGAAAAGTTTCAACATTTCATCACGCTGACACAGCCTAGGATTAAAGTCTGGGCAATTGAAAAGACCAGATTCTTTGGGGTTTTATTCCAAAATATGCCCCACTGCTTTATAAATGCCCCTTTCTTGGGGCCAACATATGGCACCTCTAGCTGCCACCTGCCAAATCAGAGTAATCTTAATTGTTCTCATTGTAGGAAGTTGAAAGCTGAATTTCAGACATATGCCTGAAACAAAATTAGGTACAAGGGCACTAGGTGAAGCGCCTGATCCCAGTTGATGGGGAAGTTGAATGATCTGAAGTGACACCGAGTATCCAAACTGATCTGTGCCTTAATAAAGAAAAAAGAAGTCTCAGGCCAGCCAGGAGCTAGCTGAAGGACTGAAGTGCATGTCCTGTCAGCACTACACAAAAATCACATGGTCTCTGAGCATCGCCAGGTGTAGCCCTGGAGCCCCCCACATTTAACTGGGGTGTTCCTGAAGGCCTCCAGCACTGCTGGGTCCGAACACTGAACCATCAGGCCTGCCCTGGGCACTTGGAGCATCACTGAAGTAAATTTTAAAAAATTAATTTCAAAGATTTGTTTCTCTGAATCATAAGTATATTTATTAAAAATGAAATAAAAATGTAGCAGAACTGTGAACAACATTTTCAACGTTGATTATCAATGCTGATAAGGAAAACAATTTTCCCCATGGTGATCAGAGTGATGTTATCCAAGGACCTGCTTTCCCACATAGTGTTCTCTTGAAATTAGTTGATTTTTTCCATACATTTGGTTAACAGCTTCTATTATAAATACATGCTGAATCAGGTCAGTTTAAAGAACTTACCCATGACAGTCTTTAAGTGAGGACTTAATGATTTCTATTCACAATATTAAAGAGAAGGGGAGGGGAGGAAAAAAGGGAGAAGGAGGAGAAGGAAAAGGAGGAGGAGGCAAAGGAGGAGGAGAAGGAGAAGGAGGAGAAGGAGAAGGAGAAGCAGCAGCAGCCAGCCATAGGGGGCAGGCTGGGGAAGGGACTCTGGGGACACTGGTGTTGGGACGGGTGCACTGGTGGAGGGATGGGTACTGGTACACTGTATGACTAAAACCCAATCATGAAGGGCTTTGTAATTGTGTATCTTACAGTGGTATAATACAAAAAATTTTTAAATACTAAAAAATCACTGTATCACTGTCTTCCCTTTGTTCATCGATTTGCTTGAGCGGGCACCAGTAACATCTCCATACATCCTGTCATAAGCAAGTGTAACCCAAAGGCATCTGCTTGCTCCAGGGACAGGAAGAGCCTCAAACCATTCTTCAGGTCATGGAATTGAGGTCCATAATTGTTACTAGTTTTTGGCATAACAAATAAAACATGGGTAGCCTGCCAGGCTCTGCTGTGTAGGTGGTATAGTCTCAGTAGAAGGCTCTCATCTCGAAGCATTTACTGATGAAACTTAAAGGGGAAAGATCAGGGTACAGTAGGGCTAGATAAATAGTACAGGTAGGTTAGGGTGCTTGCTCTATATGTGGCAATTTGGTTTGATGCCTGGCACAACACAAACAGAAAATTCAATGAGGTATTATGATACCAATATCCAAGATCGGGTGAAACATGGATCAGGAGGTCTTCTCAAAGGTGGAAATTATCACAAACATGTGGGAGTCAGAGGTTAGGTAAGACAGAGAAGGGAACAGTGTGCTAATAATTGTTGAAAGTGCTAATACCAACCTAGAACTGAGCATTAAATACAGGCAAAAAGATACACATGACAACCTTTTTAATGTATGTATTGTAATCCATAATGTGGAAGGGAAGGAAAAGAGAAAGAGAGAAAGGGAAAGAAAAATGTAAAATAAAAAATTAAAAATTAAACTCCCCTTTGTTAGAAACAAAGCAAACCTATTATTGCCATGGTCTCAGTCAGCCCCATGAGTTATGTTTTTAGTGACTTAGACTTACCAGACAGCCATCAATTCCCCTCTTCTCTCCTGCTATAAAACCCAAGGTTCAGTGAAAATTTCTCTTCCCAGGATACTCTTGGCTACCTCCAAATCCAGGCCATAGCTATGATACTGAAACTTCATTCGTATATGATGGGTTGTAAACCATCAGATACTATTCCTCTAAGGGTAAGACTGGAGTACTAGCCCAGGTTGCTAACACAGTAAGACACAAATCTATGGATTCCTATTCTAAAGGCCAGTGTGCTTTTCTATGTCATAAGAACCTCATTCAAAGCATCTCCTCAACTCTGCAATCACAAAGGCCTGTACCTCACCAAAAAGGAAGAATGAAACAAGGGAAACAATATTCTGGCATCAGAAAACCTCTGTGCTAGAAGCCAGTTGTATGCAACTTCTTTAAGTTAAGATCACCCTTTTACATAAGAAGCAAATTGTAAGGTTCCCCTCCACCTATGAGTATTCTACTGGCATTACTCCTGGGATAGTGCCAGTCTGAAGATGGACACGAGAGTCCGTTATTCTCCAGCCTTCAGGAGTGTTGCTGATAAAGCTCTTTCTCAGTTTATAAAGCAAAGAGGAAGGGGGAAAGGAAAAGAATGGCTAAAGGAAGGAAAGAAGGAGTGGAAGGGAGGGAAATGGGAGGGGAGAGATGGGAATGGGTAGTGGCAGGGGTAGTGGCAGGGGAGGGAAGGGAAGGGGAGGGAGGGGAGGGGGGGGAGGGAGGAGGGAGGAAGGGAGGGAGGAGGGAGGGGAAGGGGAGGGAGGGAAGGGAAGGAAGGGAAGGGAAGGGAAGGGAAGGGAAGGGAAGGGAAGGGAAGGGAAGGGAAGGGAAAGGGAAAAGGAGTGAGGGGAAGGGTGCAGACCTACCTGGTTAGTAGATTTCATAAGGATGTAATTAGTGACCTTCCCAAAGGGCAGTCCCAGGTTGATGACATCATTCTCAGTGCAACTTCCTTCAGGGAGATTGCAGATATGAACCACGCGGCCAGCACCTGTTTTCCCGCTGTGCAAACTGATGAAAACAAAGAACAATGACTTGGACTTCGTAAGACTCTGTCCCTCTTGTACCAACTAAGGACTGCAAAACTGTAATTTGCAAAATCATCACTAGAAAACAATCCACCCATACTGATTTTCTGCCATGTCTTTAAGAAAAGATTTGTAACATTTTAAAGGAGGAGTCAGTACTAACCAGGGCTACTGAAGATGTGGGAATGGGGACATCTACACGTTACTGTGAGACAGTATGTACCTAAAATATTTTGAGAATATACTTCAGCAATAGTTAGAAGACACAGTCCATAATCCCACCATTACAGCTTTGGGCAAGCTATTATTATTGCACAGAAATAAGTTCACTAGCATATAAGGACTATGTACAATGACATTTATTGCAGTCATTTAGATCTAGCCAAATATTTTAATTTTTATATTTTTTTATTATATCACCGTGGGTTAGACAATTACAAAGCCGTACATGGTTACATTTCAGTCATACAGTGTTGCAGCACCCATCCCTCCACCAGTGCCCATTTCCCACCACCAATGTCCCGTTTCCCTCCCTAGCCCACCCGCCTCAATAACTAACAGGCACTTCTCTGTTTCTTCTTTTGCACACTGTGGTTTGCAAAACATATATTGAGGCGTTATTATGCATATCCCTTTATCTACTTTCAATACTCAGTTCTAGATTACCATTTTCAACTATTATTGGAAGACTGATCCCTTTGCTATCTTGCCTAATATCTGCCCCACACACAATTGTGGTAGATTTCAACCCTTGATAGTTCCTTCTGGATCCTATTTTGCCTAGCCTTGGATATTAGTCTCATATTTTTTATATGCCACAGATGAATGCAGTCATTCTATGTCTGCCCTTTTCCTTCTGACTAATTGCCCTCAGCATGATAATTTCCATGCCCATCCATTTGTAGGCCATTTTGGAAAACAATATGAATATTATTCCAAAAACTAGAAATTGAGCTCCCATTTGACCCAGCAATACCACTCCTGGGAATATACTCTGGAAGGCCAAAAACACACAGCAGAAATACCATCTGCACTTCTATGTTCATAGCAGCACTATTCACAATAGCCAGAATCTGGAAACAACCTGAGTGCCCGAGAACAGATAACTGGATGAAGAAACTATGGTATATCAACACAATGGACTATTATGTAGCTGTCAGCAAAAAAAAAATTTTTTAAATAGTTGAAATGTTCAACAATAGGGTAATGTTTGGGTAAGACTCCTGCAAACAAAGGAAAACAACATAGTCATTAAGGAGAGTAGTCAGATGTGCTGAATCATTTTAAAGATTAAGTGAAAATCAGGTAATCGAGTAATAAGTGCCATATGATGCCATTTTTGGTAAAAGAAAAAAATGAAACTAGAAGAGAAAGAGATGAGTGCTGGAAAGTCTAATGACTGTAATGAACTATAAAGTCTGTATGATGCGTATATAGGGATCAATTCTAATATCTTCTACTGTTCTGCATGAATGGCATTTTTAATAAAGAAAACAATTTAACGGCCATCAGCATGGAGGAAAGTACGGTACATTGCATCTCAACCCTCAATACTGGTTATCTTCACAACTGAAAGCAAGTAATGGAAGAAATATTTAACTTTTTTCTTATATACCAATTCTTATATTGGTTGATGTATCATTTTTAAATATAAATTAAACAGAATATATAAAAGATTTGTGTGAATACATATACATGGACATTCACAGCAAAAAATGGCTTTAGACTTTTTAAACTTTGTTAGCTTGGGAGTCCTTGATTCACACCAAAAGTTTGTTCACCAGACCAACAGGTTCGACAAATAACAGAGCTGCTCAAGTGACCCTTTAGGGTCGGGCACTCTGCTCTCTCCCCACTAGGCCATCACAAAAAGGCATCTCAAGGGAGCAGTTTGGAAGCCAAGATCTGGGTCTGGTCCATTCTTCAAAGAAATTGACCAAACAATCTTGAAATTTGTATGGAACGATAAACCCCCAAGGATAGCTAAAGCAATCCTCGGGAAAAAGAAGATGGGAGGCATCACCTTACCCAACTTCAAACTGTACTATAAGGCAGTAGTAATTAAAACAGCATGGTATTGGAATAAAAACAGACCCGTGGACCTATGGAATAGAATTGAGTATCCTGACACCCAACCTCAAACACATGATCATTTAATCTTTGATAAAGGTGCAACCGAGTCTAAAATGGAGTAAGGAAAGCCTCTTCAATAAGTGGTGTTGGGAAAACTGGGCAGCGACATGTAAAAAATGAATTTGGACCTGTGTCTAACACCATGCACAAAAATCAGATCAAAGTGGATTAAAGATCTCAATATCAGACTTGAATCCATAAAGTACATTGAAGAAAATATAGGAAAAACCCTCCATGACATTGAAGCTAAAGGCATCTTCAAAGATGAAACATCTCTAACAAAGCAACTAGAAGAAAAGATAAATATATGGGACTACATGAAACTAAAAAGCTTCTGCACCTCAAAAGAAACAGTGACTAAGATACAAAAGCAGTCCACAGAATGGGAAAGAATATTCACCCAATACTCATCTGATAAGGGGTTAATATCCAGGATATATCAGGCACTGGTAGAACTTTACAAGAAGAAAACAAACAACCCCATCAAAAAATGGGGAGAAGAAATGAACAGAAACTTCAGCAAGGAAGAAATTCGAATGGCCAAAAAAACATATGAAAAAATGCTCATCATCACTAATCATCAGAGAGATGCAAATCAAAACAACAATGAGATACCATTTTACACCACAGAGACTGGCACATATTCAAAGGAACAAGAACAACAAGTGCTGGCGTGGGTGTGGGGAAAAGGGGACACTCATCCATTGTTGGTGGGAATGCCGGCTGGTACAGCCTTTCTGGAAAAACAATATGGACATTCCTCCAAAGACTAGAAATTGAACTCCCATTTGACCCAGCCATACCACTCCTGGGAATCTACTCTGGGAAACCAAAAAATACGCAGCGGAAACACCATCCCTACTTTTATGTTCATAGCAGCATTATTCACAATAGCCAGAATCTGGAAGCAACCCGAGTGCCCGAAAATAGATGACTGGATAAAAAAGCTTTGGTACATCTACACAATGGAATACTATGCAGCTGTTAGGAAAAATGAAGTTATAAAATTTGCCTATAAATGGATGGACATGGAGAAGATTATGTTGAGCGAAATTAGCCAGAAGGAGAGAGACAGTTACAGAATGACTGCATTTATCTGCATAACATAAATATATAGGTACATATTATGATACCAATATCCAAGGTCAAGTGAAACATACATCAGGAGGTCCTGTCAAAGGTGGAAATTATCACAAACGTGTGGGAGTCAGAGGCTAGGTAAGACAGAAAAATGGAACAGTGTGCTAACAATTGTGAGGGTACTAATGCCAACCTAGAACTGAGCATTAAATAGAGGCAAAAGGATACACATGACAACCCTTTAATGTATGTTTTGTAATCCATAGTCTGGAGAGGAAGGAAAAGAGAAAGATAGAGAAATGGAAAGAAATAAAGAACCTGCCATGGAGGAGGGCTGGGGGAGAGGGGAGGGAACCGGGGACGTTGGTGGTGGGAGATGGGCACTGGTGGCGGGATGGGTGCTGCTACACTGTACGACCAAAAACCCAAATATGAACTTTTTTAATTGTATATCTTTGTAATTGTAAAAATAAAAAAAATTAATAAAAAAAAAAAAAAAAAAAAAAAAAAAAAAACTATCCTGGAGCTAGCCAACACTCAAAAATAAAATTATCACTCCAAAAAAAAAAAAATAATTACTTAGGTGTCCTACGTGGCCAGGATAATATGCTGGTAAGATCTAGCTAGTCCCACGATGATTGTGGTAGCATGGGAGAATATTTATAAAAAAAAAAAAAAAAAAAAAAGATCTGGGTCTGGTCAAAATTCTAGAGGAAAGAAGTTTATCTGTTTGGTTCAGGTAAACATTAATCAGCTTGGGGTCTCTGGAAGGGTCTGGTATTGGTAAATTACAATCAAAGTGATAGAGAAGGACACAACCCCCAAACCTGAAACCCCAAAAATATAACCTCCATTTGTATAACCATCTTCTCCTATGATACAGTGAACTTTGACATCTAATTACATATGACACAGGCCCAAGATTGCTAAGGCACTAGAATGGAAAGTGAGAGGTCTCAGTCCTAACATGGGCTAATACTCATGGGATTAAATTTTATTTGTGTGCTGTCTGCTGGCTTCTATCTGATTTCCAGTCACAAATATTTGTTTCATGTGTTGAATCCTTTTGGAAATATTTTGGGATCGTTTGGTCTATAGGCTTTTCTATTATTAATCTAAGAATTTTGTTCATATTTGTTTTTATTGGGCCACACTCACTGTGCTCTACTTAGAAATTCAGCAGTCACTTCTGGAGGGAGGGTTTCAGGAACCATATGTGGTGCCAGGGATTGAACCAGAGTCAGCAGTGCACAAGGCAAGTTCCTTAGTTGGCTCCTCTGGGTGAAGGATAGTCAGCAAAATCTCTGTAAATGTTCAGCTCTGCATTGAGAAACTCAGTTTCCCCTCTCAGATCCCTCCATGCAATGCTGAGAGGCCCAAGAGCTTTCCCAAAGAGGAACAAAACTTTAGAGAAGGCCGGGCAGTTTCCAGAGCATCCCCTTCCTCTCTAAATGCAAATCAAGCAGCCCTTAAGATGGAAGCCTTCAAATCTGTCCTTCTCCAGGGCAACAGTTAAGAGGGAGGCCTTTGCTGCTCATAAGGGCGAGCCAATGGGAGGCAAAAATCCAGAAAGAACCAACCGCTTAGAGAAGTGAACCTAGTTGGGCTTTCAAGAAAGCAGGGCATGTGAGAGGGCTGAGACGGGCACTCCTGTTAGCAGGCACATTCCTGCACCATGCGACTCTGCTGTGATGGGCTGGGCAGACATCTGTGTTGTTTGCAGGACAGCAGAGAAGGGAGATCTGGGTCCATCTGCACTGCTGGCCGGTCCAGTTGCCTAGGGGTCAGGGGAAGGGCCAAGGCCTCTT
Organism: Cryptotis parvus; assembly: GCA_021461705.1. Classification (NCBI taxonomy): domain Eukaryota; kingdom Metazoa; phylum Chordata; class Mammalia; order Eulipotyphla; family Soricidae; genus Cryptotis; species Cryptotis parvus. The sequence continues at coordinate 99,782 of JAJIBD010026977.1, forward strand.
TGTCCGCTCTAGATGGAAACAGCAGCTGTAGAGGTTTTTACCTGAGTGTGAGCAGCCAAAGCTGTGCTGGGGGAGGCAAAACAGGCCTGTGAGTAAACACCCTCACGGCAGCCGTCAGTCAGATGGATCCATGCAGAAAGGCACTCAAGGAAGAATTTTCACATTTAAAAACACATTCTCAGGGTGTGATTTTTCTCTCAAAATAATAATCAGAAATAAGGGTTGGGTTTTATTGGCTCCAATTTTATAATACTCATGAGGTTTTCTGCTATGTCTGACTTTTGGCCTCTGTGGTTTCTAGTTAGGAACTTTTTTTTTTTTAAAGTGTTGGGTGGCAGACAGGAGACAGGCTTGTTTACACCCAGGACTCCACCCCTTGGGCCCTGGATGGTTGATGGTCTGACATAGAAAAAGACTAGACCCCTGGGATGAACCCAGAGCCACGGTAGAGCCTGGCAAGCAACCCATGGTGTATTCGATATGCCAAAAACAATAACAATAATGGACCACATTCCCAAACGAATGGAGACGTTACTGGTGCCTGCTTGAGCAAATCGATGAACAACGGGAAGACAAGTGATACAAGTGGATGCCTTTGCAGATATTTGATGTGGGACAGTTTAGCCTATACCATTTTCTATCACTGGTCTAAGGTGTCTTTTCATGGAAATCAATTAGACTCAAAGTCTTATTTGATTCACAGAAGGTGTGGATTCTACACTGTAGAGTTTTATCTGCTCCCGTGTTGTCCTGTTCTTGAAGCATTTCTAAATGTGGCTATTATTAGCCTGATGCCCTGTGGAGACCAAAATCATGAGGGAGGCGGGAGGCACGCGAGAAGGCGAGAAGCAGAATGCAGCTTTCGCTTGTATCTAGACAAAATCCTGTACAAGGGAACAGAGCGGCCCTAGTGCCCCCTGAGAGAGCCATGTGGCTCCGTGCCCAACTCCCAGCCCTGCTCTTTAACTGGTCCTTAAGAGTCTTGAAGGGCAACAAAATATCAAGGGAGGATCATTATTATTTTTGACATTTTAAAACCTAAGTTGAATTTGTCCTCTTGATTTATCAACAGGGTGCTGATTGGACATAGGCTGAGAAGGTTGATTAGTATCTGTGTATTTTGATGAATAAAAGTGGGCAATCAGTTACTTAATATTTTATAAGGATCCTGGGTCTAGGACTTTTCCAAACATGGAAGACAATGAATGGCTGCTTGAGGTAAGAGTAAATGATAACATGGGGTTGAGGCTATAAAAAGTTTGGGGCCTCCTAGTATAGGGGAAGCTGAGCCTGGAAGATACAGGATTGAGTCTGAGGTCAGCCCCTGGATCAGGGCCATGGGAGGGACAAAGTAATAATGTTTCCTGGCCTTTCATTTCCCCAATGACTGGAATGAGGGAGAGTCTATACTTTTGGGAGGTAGAGGGAGGGAGGAATAGTTTGGGTCCCACTGGGCAGGGCTCTGGGGCTATTCCGACTCTATAAGCCGGAGTACCTGGGAAGTGCTCAGGGTGTGTGGTACCAGGGATTTAAACCAGGGTCCCAGCTGCTGTATCTGTATGCAAAGTAAGTGCCTTACCCTGCCTCTCCAGTCCTAAGTCTCTACCTTAGTCCTTTCTAGATTTCCGTATTTATGTGGCTCTACAATTGCACTCTCCACAGAAGCCCTGCCAAGCTGAACCAGGTCAGGCTAACCTCCCTCGGCTGCATGGGGTATGAACAGGGAGCTCGTGTCTTTCCCACTCCATGTCCCGGAGACACAGTATCAGCCATCGCTCTCTGGGTGACTGTCCATTCAGTCACAAGCAGATTCAGCGCCTGTCTGCATTGGGCTGGGCAGATGGTTAAGCTACGGCAGAGCCCCCTGGTTGATGGGAGCTGCCCCTTCCATGAGGGCCTCTGTTTCCACAGGGCTGGAAAGGCTTGAGATGAACTCAGGACACTGGACCTGGTGCCTCTTAAAGGACGAACCTGGCTGGTGTGTGCCTGAGGGTCACCGGGCAAGGGATGCGGGTAAGGCCCACCTGGATCTGGGCCTCGGCACCTTAGTGACTAAAACGTGGCCAAGTCACTGAGTTTCTTTCAACCTGAGTTGGCTTGTCTGTAAAAGGAAAAAATTAAAATGGATTGCACAGGGTGCTACGTGGTGGTTTTCAGTAACAGTCCACAGGCATGAAAAGGTTGGAAACTACAGGCTTAGAAGACAAAAGCACTGCAGAGTGTGGAAAGTGCCCTGGTGCTAAACCTGCCATCTAAGAGGTGCCTACAAATAAACCAGCACCTAAGGATGTCATGTGTTGGTCCTGGACCAGAAAAGTCTCACTATGATTGTGTAAGAGAAAGATATGCGGGTGACTGAAGAAGGTCACGCTGATGGCATTAGTGGTGAGAACTCCAACAGGTCCAGAAGAAACAAGCACAGAAGAGGACAATGTGAGAGGGAGGGACCGAGAGTCAGTACTGGTGCCATGGCACGTGCCTTGGATGCAGCTGACGGGTTCAGCTCCCCGCACCACATGGGCCCCCTGAGCATCGCAGCCCCAAAGGCTGCTGACCACTGTTAGGTGCGGCCACGGAAACTCTCTGAGATTCACCTGCGTGGCTTCAGGTAATTCCATGGCACTGCAGGACCCAAAAGGCAACTCTGGCCTTTGCATTGAATCATTGGTCTGGTTGGTCACAACTGGCTGGAAAGAATCTCCTGGGGATTCCTGAGCAAGTTTTGGAAGCCCCCCAAAACCACATTTAAAAAAAGATGATAGAGACATGCACAGAAAATGATAAAATAATGGGTCAAATTGTACATGGGTAGTGGATCTGGGAAAAAAGGCTCCTTTGATTTTCTGGGGAAGGCACAGTGGGGGTGCTCAGAGCTCCCGGCTGGTGTCCCTCAGGAGACCATCTGTTGGACAGGGATTGAACCTGGGTCAGTCGTGGTGAAAGAGAAGCACCCTACCCATCATACTATCTCTCTGGCCCCAGTATATGGCAGCTCTTTACATTTTTCTTGCAACTGTTCTGTACGTCTGAATTAAATTAAAATGAAAAGTTGTATTAAAAATGACCTTAAGTAAAATTTGAAAGATGTGGCCTAGGACCCAAGAGCAGATAAATTTAGACAGAATCATAACATCCCGCCAACCTGAACTGCTGGTGTGAGGTGTTGATGGGCTCCATAAACGTCTCACCCAAAGCTATCTGCTAAGCTCTGGGAAGCACATGACCCAGATGCATTTGAGACGATCCAGTCCAAGGTCAAAGTTCTAGGAGTTAAGCTGTTGGGGGTGAAACTGAAGCCCTAATTACCAACCTAAAGGGGCAACTATTATTTCCTAGCCAGGAGGAGTTTCAGGCTACTACAGGCCAGCACTGACCTGCAAAGACCCACTGTACTCAGGACTGGACACTTTCACATGCTGAAGTCAACTCACTCACAATGAGCAGCTGCGCCTAGTTCACAGGGTTGGGTCCCAGACTTCTACTTGCCCCTGAAATGTTGCATGGACAGGCGGAATGTGAAAGGAGCAAGATATTCTGAGACCTCGAGAGGACCTTAGGAGGGAGGTGGGAACAATCCTCAAAGATGACTTCCAAAGAACCTGCCCTGGGGTCTGAGAGATAGTACAGTGGAGAGGGTGTTTGCCTTGCAGGTAGTCGACCTGGCATGGTCTCCGACATCCTATATGGCCCCCAAACACCACCAGGAGTGATCCAGGAACACTGCCAGGTATGGCCCCAAGCAAAAATAAAACAAAGAACAGCAATAACAAAAGTACCTGCCCCTTTCACGTAACTCAGAGAGGAGGCATAAAAGTGTGAACAATGTAAAAAGGCCAGAGAGTGAGTTTCTCCAAGTAGCTCAAAGGGCAGGAGTGCATGCTTTGCACACAGAAGGCATGAATTTGACTCCCAGCAACTTGTCTTCCAAGGAACCCTGGGAGGAGCAAGGTGGGAGGAGCCCTGAGCACTGCTATGCTATTATGACCCAAAGCCAAAAAGAAAATCACTGTATCACTGTCTTCCCGTTCATCATCGATTTGCTCGAGCGGGCACCAGTATCACTGTATCACTGTCTTCCCGTTCATCATCGATTTGCTCGAGGCGGCACCAGTAACATCTTCATATGTCCTGTCTCATGCAAGTAGAGCCCAAGGGCACCTGCCTGCTCCAGGAACATAAAGAGCCTCAAACCATTCCATCAGGTCATGGGAATGAGGTCTATAATTGTTACTGGTATTTGGCATATCAAATGCGACACGGGTAGCTTGCCAGGCTCTGCTGTGGGGGTAGCATACTCTTGTAGTCATCTCTAAATCCAGCATTTATTGATGAACCATGCAGCCGCTTGCCGCAAGGCGGGCTGTGATAGGCTGGTCTGCTGGGTGGAGTTCTGAAGAGGAGGAAGTCCGGATGTGGAAAATGGAGGCCCTCATGGAGTGGGGGTCATCTGGCTCGTTGCAAGGCTCTGCTGGGGTGGCGGGCCAGGGCTAGAAACTGCCATCCCTCCCGGGTGCCTTGTGAGTGGCTGGGCACAGGGAGAGCCAGTAGCAGCTCTGCCCCATGTCTGTGAGTCTCTGGATCAGCATACCTGGGCCGGATTTAAAAAAGACTGCTGCAGGGTGGATCTCGATGAGCCAGGCTGTGATAGGCTGGTCTGCTGGGTGGAGTTCTGATGAGGAGGAAGTCCGGATGTGGAAAATGGAGGCCCTCATGGAGTGGGGGTCGTCTGGTTCATTGCAAGGCTCTGCTGGGGTGGTGGGCCAGGGCTAGAACCTGCCATCCCTCCCTGGCGCCTCGTGAGTGGCTGGGCACAGGGAGAGCCAGTAGCAGCTCTGTCCCATGTCTGTGAGTCTCTCACAGTGGGAGGAGCCCCTGAGCACTGCTATGCTATTATGACCCAAAGCCAAAAAGAAAAAGAAAAAAAAAAATCATCCCTTGAGCTCCCGCATGCTGACTGCAGAGTCCCTCTTCAGTGAACCATTGCTCCCAGTCAGGTCTGCTTCGTTGTAATCTAAAACTATAGGGCAGAGTCTTTGGGCCTGGTTTTGTAGACAGATATTGGCAAATGTTTATTTCATGCTGTTGATTTTGAACATATTATGTGAACTGCTAGTGGGCGTGGGTTTCTAAGCAATGGATCTTGGTGTAACTTGGAGAACAGACACAGATGTCTTCAATTACACCTTCAGATATTTTATCAAGCACATTAGATTTGACTTGGAGTAAATATAATTCTGTTGGTGCCAGACTAGCTTCTGGTTTCAGGCAGCTCACTTGGCCAAAAAACTTTACCATATAAACTTGAGAATCACAAAATCTTAAAACTGGGAATTTGGAAAAGACAGATATAGAATGACGGCATTTATTTGCATGACATAAATAGAAATATGTACGTATTATGATATCAGTATCCAAGGTCAGGTGAAACATGGATCAGGAGGTCTTATCAAAGGTGGAAATTATCACAAATGTGTGGGAGTCAGACGCTAGGTAAGACAGAGAAGGGAACAGTGTGCTAATAATTGTTGAAAGTGCTAATACTAACCTAGAACTGAGCATTAAATACAGGCAAAAGATACACATGACAACCTCTTAATGTATGTATTGTAATCCACAATGTGGAAGGGAAGGAAAAGAGAAAAAGAGAGAGAGAGAAAGAGATAAAGAACCTGCCATAGAGGCAGGCTAGGGAGGTGGGAGGGAATCGGGGACATTGGTGGTGGGAAATGGGCACTGGTGGAGGGATGGGGGGCTGGAACACTGTATGACCAAAACTCAAATATGAACATCTTTGTAATGGTATATCTCACAGTGGTATAATAAAATATTTAAAAAATAATTAAAAACTGGGAAGTCAGCAAGCCCACACCCACCATTGGGTATAGGGAAACTGGTGCTTGGGAACAGTAATTCATTCATGGTCAATTAATAGAGAATTATGATTGCAACTCTGCTCTCACTGAAAAAACTGAGCGATCTCCAACATGATAAATTACGGTAAATGCATACCAACAAACGGTGTTACTACATGAACTGAGTTTTGCTTTGGTTTCAATTTTTTGGGTCACACCTGGAGGTGCTCAGGGATCAACATTCAGCACGCTAGAGGACCATATGGGGTTCCAGGGATTGAATCTGGGTGAGCAGTGTGGCAAGATAAACACCTTACCTACCACACTTACTCTCTAAGGAGCTGGGTTTTGTGCTGAAAAAAAAATCAAGCTATCAATTAAACCATGTATCAAGTGCTTATGTCAAATAAAGAAAAAAAAACAAGTTTTACAGCTGATACCTGGCATTTTCTGATGCTTAAAAAATATTACGTCTGGTAATTCAGTAACTAAACATACACAATTATATTAGCTAGAACTGGGTTGTTGCAGCAAAAGACATTTACCTTCAATTTTCTCTACAGGGTAGGGTTTCAAATTGCTTATATTCTTGTTACTGTCTGAGTAGTATCTGACTATATATTAGAACGAGTAACTAAGATGGGGTTGGAGAATGCAGCTCCCAGTAATTCTAGGCCAACCATGTTTGTGGCTCAATGGGGGCCCGAAGAGGCCATTGAGATCCTGTGGAACTGAGGCTTGCCCGGGTCACCTCAGCTCACTCCAGGGCTGCCCCTAACAATGCTGGGGGTGGGTGGCACGAGGCTAACCCTAAGCATCAAACCAGAGTTGGCCACATGCATGATATACACCTTAGCCCCTATATTATCTCTCTGGCCCCAGTAATTAAAGCTTTAACAAGATACCAGAAAGCCCATACAGGTGTCCTATTTCCCCTCTTTGTTTCTGAAAATGCACAAGATGATTCCTTGGGAATAGGATGTGTTAAAAGCTCAAGTGCAGGAAAGAAGTTTCGCCACATCTTCAGTAACTTACTGCCCCCTTCCCTCTGGAAGCCAAGAGATCTAAGTATGCTGAGCCTTCGACCCACCTGGAAGGTCATGGGGGAGAGACAGATTGCTCTAGAAGCACTCAGAATTCTGAAGGCAAGTCTCGCCTGATACCTCTGACCACCCAAAACATCCATATCTCCCATTGCTTCATTTTCAATCATGCAACTGCTCTGGGTACAGGTCCAGGTGAGAAAGAACCCATCAGAAATATGGACCAGGGCGGCCCCTCCAAGGCCCAATAAGAAATAAACTCCCAGGCGGCTCAGGGAATGGCCAGGCTGTGTTCTGGGAGCAGTCAGCAGGGGAACTATTTACAGCCTGCAAAGGCCCCTCAGAAACCTGACAACTGTTTATGAGGATGTGACGTAGGCAGCCAAGGATCAAGTGCTCTGCTTGTCTGAAAGTGGCTGCCTTAGTGACCGTGAGTGCTCCTCCCTGGGGTCCTGGGTAGTAGGTGAGAGAAGGAGCTGGTCATACACACACCAGCTAACGCAGCTCACCAACTGTCTGGGACCCATCTCTGTCCAAAACTAACATGGAAATGACAGGCTGGCACTTGCACAAAGCCAAGAGCAGCTTCCAATCAGCCCAGCCTGCATGGGGCCAGTGGTAGGAAATGGGTTCCAGGCATTGGTGCGCTGAGATTTTGTAGCACGTCAGCTGTTTTCTGGAGGCTCGTTTCTGGAATCCAGCATCTCTTTGTGCTCTGGCTTTAAAAACAGGGAACTTTGAAAACAGCAAGTTGTGCTTTTGCTCTGCCAACTATAGTTATCTTCTGAAGGCGGAATTCGATTGTTCCTGGTTTCACTCAATAGAAGAGTTTCTGCAAACATGGCTGTATGTGGAATCCAACAGACATGGCCCGGCCCAGGGCAGGAACAAAGAACTTGTGGAAGAAAATGCACTGAAGTCTTCTGGGCTCAGGGACTGGTGGCGGGGTCAGTGCATGCATATATCAAATGCTTCTTTTCTGCTTCATGTACAGTAGAAAGATGCATTTTTAATGCAGAAAACAATAGGAATGTCTGTGCAAGTGGGGAGTTGACCACGTCCTCAAAAGAGTCTCTCAAAGCACCCTTGGGAACAGGAGTCACTGTGACTTATCTTCTGAGCTCAGGATTGATAGGCAGGAAGGCAACCAATCATCTCTCCCATGCAGTCATCTCATAGTTATTTATTTTTGCTTATTTTTTGGTTGACACCTAGGTAGATTCAGGGCTCACCCCAGACTCCTATGTTTCCTTTTCTCTTTCCAGAGCAGTAGGGGACTTTCATTGGTCCTTACTTGGGGATATCAGTTGAGCTCTTGAAGGTAATTATCACAATATTGTGGGGAAGTCCATGTAACTGAATCCCCTTCAGAGTTTTTAACCTTTCAGTTGTCAACGTGAAGACTCAAGCCGTTTTTCAGTTATGGTTGGTTCAGGCGCTCATGCCACTGCACTAGTTTACACAGAGGTCTGCTTGAGAGAGCCTGCTCTGTACTCAATGGACCTGAAGACCTGTCCTGTTACAAATTACTCTATCCACTGAGGAGGAGAAAAGGAAGGAGACGAGAATGTTTCTAGCCTTATAGCAGACTGGGCCCCCTGGGATAAATCCAGAGCCACAGAAGAGCCTGTCAAGCTACCCATAGTGTGTTCAATATAGCCAAAACAGTAACAATAATGGACCTCTTTCCCAACGAATGAAGATGTACTGGCACCAGCCAGAGCAAATTGATGAACAACGGAAGACAAGTGATACAAGTGAAGTGATACTTCAGACTCTATTCAGGGATCATTCCTAAGGGATGATCATACTCAGGATTGAACAGGGTTGGCTGCGTGCAAGGCAAGCACCTTACCGGGACTAGTGCCTGCTATTTAAAGGAGCACAGATTCTCCTTCTGGAACAGAGACAGTACCGGAGAGCAGTGTTTGCCTTGTATGTGGCTGACCCCCACTCCATCCCAGCACAGCATACCTCTGGGTTGGACACTACCCTTCCCAACTCAAAGCAGATGAAGTATCTTCCTTAGAAGGATGCAAACATCTGGCCATTGAGGCAGGAACTGGTGGGGCAGACTTTGCCCTGTCCTTTAGATATCCTCGGGGGCCAAGACCTGGTGTGCAGCTTTGCTGTAGAGGCCTGGTTCAGTTCCCAGCACTGCATGGTTCCCTGAGAAGCTGGGAGTGACCCCCTAGGGCAACTACATGAGCTGTGGACAGCCCTGGGCATCACCAGGAGAGGCCCCCAAACAAACAAAAAATCCCTCTAAGATCAAACTAGTCCAGAGCCTTCTTCTTCCCTGCTGAGTTCGGAAACATCCTCTAGATAACTGAGTTCATTCTCAGATGAACTCAGATGAGACAGGGAGATGCTGTCTCATCTTCCAAAATACACAGGAGCTTGTAAAAACTTTTCCCCCCTAAGCATGGTCTGAGGCTAGAAAATATAGGAGCGCTTTGACTTTCAGGAACTGAAGTGCCTTCTCCCCAGGTTTTTCATTTGCTGAGCTCAATGAGCTGTTTTCCTGCCCTTTTTCCTGTTGCATTTGCATCCGCTGAGCCCATCTTTGCTACCACCCACACTAGGCACTGAAGGTGGCACAAATGCTTCGACATTGACACTGGTCACAGAGAAGTGGCTTCTGTACTCACATTTGTCCCCGGGAAGCCGACGGCAACACAGGGTTGGACTGAGCAAATGGCCTGGCTGGAACTGCCACATATGAGGTCCCCAGACTGGAGGCATATTCTAAAGGAAAATTGCACAGAGGGCATGAAAGTCTAGTCATGCACTTGGCCTCCAAAAGGCATGGTTAAAACATAAGTGGGAGGACGAGAGAATAATTCCTCTGACCATATTCACCAGTGACTGGCAAGTCTACACCCTCTAGGCTGCTGCGAACTAGCAAAGCATTCTGAAAATCTGGAGCTGCAGGAGCCCCCAAGCACTGCTTGGGAGGTGCTCCAGGGCCCACGCTGTTCTGGGGATCAAACCCAGGGGCCTGGACGGGCAGAGCAGGACCTTATGACCCCTGAGCTGCCTGCCTCCTGCCCACCCTCACCTGCCCAGCAGAGCTTTAATATTTACAATAAGTTGGAAAAATTGAAGTGCCTGGACAGTAGGTCCAACACTTTGAATGACTTGGACCTGCTGGCTTTAGAGACACAGCAGGAGTGTATTGTTATAACGACAGACAGTGAACCCTCTGAGAGGCCTGCAGGGACTTACCCTCGGTCCCCGCCCGGTTATACACAGCCACGCTGTTGGGAGAGGTGCACAGCGGTCCGTCAGCAGAGCCGAGCAAACAGCGGACACCAGCGCTGCAGAGGGTGGGAAAGGGAACCATAGCCTTCGTAAGTCGAACACAGAATTTGCCATACACCCATAAATGGCACTGCTAGGCACAGATTCAAAATAGCAGAGACGTTTCAATAAAAATTTCCATGTGAATGTTTACAGCAGCACTATTCTCCCTAACTGAATAAAACAACCCAAACATAGATCAAATGATGTAAGGATGCAACAAATGTGGTAAATACAGGTCCTGGAATATTATTCAGCCATGAAGAGGTCATAGTGCTACAAGGTGGATGAACCTTAGAAATAGGCTAAGTGAAAGAAAGAAGCCTGTCAAAAAGGCCATACGTAAAAAATTCATGTGTTTCACGATCCCACTGACACAAAATGTGCGAGAGAGAGAGAGACAGAGACAGAGAGAATATGAGGAGTGAGTGATGATGGATCTGAGGGGGTAATAAACATGTTCTGGAACTAGACAGTGGTAATGATTGTGCCACCTTGTGAATGTATTAAATGCTACTGAATTATCTACTTTCCAATAGTCAAAATGACAAGTCTTAAAGTAAATTTTAAGAAAAAAAATGGTGAGGGAAGCCATAAATAAGAGACCCTTTTACAATTGTGGTAAGACCCACATAATATGTAACTGACCATCTTAACCATTGTTACTTGGACCATTCAGTGGCACCAATCACAGTCACGTGATTCTGTAACCATCACCGACAGCCATCTTGCAGAACTGCAAGTGAAACACTGGCCTCCCACGGTGTCATGCCCTACCCAGCACCATCCTACTCTGTCACTGTAAGCATCACCACCCTAGTACCTCATGAAAGTGGCATCCCATGCCATTTGTCCTTTAGTGATGGATTATTTCACTCAGCATCATGTCCTCATGGTTCACCCATGTTGTAGCAGGTGTCATAAAGTCCTTTCTTTGTAAGGCTGAATAATGTTACACTGTGTGTATGTACCTCATTTTCTTCCCTGATGGGTCTGCCCATGGACACTGGGATTGCTTGTACCTGTTGGCTGTTGTGAACAAGAAAGGGAAGCCTTCTGAAAGTGCTCCTTTGTGGACCCCTGAGCCCCCCATCTCTTTTGTTGTGGATGACAGCAGCCCCTGGAGCACAGGCCTCTGGGGTCTGCCTTGCTTTACCCTCTGTGCTCCAGCCCAGCAGCCAGGGAACCAGGACACATCGGAACTTCGCTCTACTCTCCAAAGCCAAGACAAACATTCTCACAGCAAGCTGAGCTCTGGAGCAAGGGTTCCACCCTTATGCCTCCCCTGGAGCTCTGCTCTGGGCCACCCCGCTGAGGACACCAAATAGCTCCAGTCCCTACTGGCATTGCTGAGTGTCCCCAGGCCAGCACTGGGCCACCACACTCGCCTTTCTTTGCTGGGACCCCATGTTCACCTGACCTTCTCTGTTCTTTCCAGGGACCCTGCCGTGTTCTCAGCATAGCCTTCCTCAGTACTTCGTTTTGGGGGCCATACCCAGCGGTCCTCAGAGGCTATTTATGGCTCTGTGTTCTTGAGTCACTCCTGGCAGTGCTCAAGGGGACCATGCAGTGATGGGAGTCAGACCCAGGCCGCCATATTCAAAAACATGTGCTTAAGACTCTGAGCTTTCTCTCCTGCCCTCCTGAATACCTAATTTTTATAATTAAGCTTTTTCCAGATCCATTTAAAAAATCATTAATTTTCTACATAGCTATATATATATATATATATATATATATATATATATTACATATAACTTTCTTTGAAAACTGAGATGTGATGAACTAAGTCTGCTATTAAAAAGCTGAATCTTTTCTAAATATTATACTAATATCTCAAGGGAGCAAATAAGACTAAGAAACATGAATCACTTGAATTGAATGTTGGAAGCATGAAGACCACAAGAGTGAAAGCCACCCCCCTACCATCCCTTCCCCCACACACACAAAGTTCTGGCTCACATATGAAAACACAGAACACGTGCACACACAGACACAAAGACACAATTTCTGCTCCTGGCCTGATACTATTTTCTGCTTGGCCTAGACACCTGTTGACGCCATACAATTCTCAAGTTGATTTCCTTTCTCCTCTCCTCATCAGGGACATGGCTTTGCTGCTGTGCCCACTGCCGTTTCTGAGCACTGAGGACAAAGCGTGCCCCGGAGCAGGCATCACTGCCTGCCTGCAGAGCCATGCAGGGACCAGCACTTACTTTTCTGAGAAGACCAGGCATTTCTGGGCGCATGGAGTTTTCCTTTCGCGCAGCTCCCAGTCCTAGATCAGAAGGAAAAGATGGTGAAGAAGTAGAACCGGTCATGGAAAGCAGGGGTGGACGGTGACCTTCCCGGTCCCTGTGGGTGCCTAGCAGCATCCAGTGTCTGGAGAGGGGCTACTCTCCCCCCCAGCTCTGTCCCTATCCCTATCCCCTTCTTGCCCTCCGAGTGCCCACCTAGTCCATCAGGCTCATGGTGGACAGGAGACTGGTTCTCTCTTCCTCCTAGGTGACCCATTGCGCCTCCTTCATCCCCCCTCCATGCATCCATCCTCTGATCCCCAGAGTCCACAGGCTCCACTCTCTGACTGGGGAAATCTCCCAGGTGGATGCCCCGCCAGTGGCAAAAATCTTAGAAAAGGCTCAAGAGACAATTTTCCTCCCTCACCTCCCAGGGCTGCTGCCCCTGGCAAGGACAAAGGCCTCGGATCTGCACATGCAGGCAGGGTGACCCCTCCTCCCAAGCTCAGAAGGACAAGTGCTGGCGGGGGGGGGGGGGAGAGCCATGAACCGTGAGCCCAGTGCCGGGAGGAGCACAGGTTTGAGCCTCCACTCGCCCTATAGAGGTATGTGCCGTGACCAGCTCTCTCCCTCTCTGGACCTTTTTTATCTCTGAACTCAGGGTAGTGACCGTCTCACCCGTGCAGTGACTGACTGCTGACAAAGCCTAGTGTAATGATGATAAGCTCTAGCATCTTGTGCTGTGTCACTAACACATAGGAAAGAGGGGCCCTAGTGGGTCCCAGCAACCTCCAAGCTCCGTGATGGTGTCCTGGGGCTCTCGGTCCATCTCATAGGATGGAAACCAAGGCCCACTGTCCTAATTCATCTGGGTCCCGCTGGCGAAGGGTTCTCTTGCCCCAGAAATCTGCTTTTTCATTTCCTTGTGTACTCTGGGTGTTCTCAAGAACAGCAGTTCCTAGGGAACACAGAGGACACCCCTCCTCTCAAGGGCTCAGGTGACCGAGTTCATCTCTGGCTAACCCAGGTGGGGGTCCCCTAGCCTCTCTCAGACCAGTTTTCTCATCTCTAAATAAGGGCAAGAATCTTCTAAGCTTACAAGCAAGGCAGTCCAGAATCAGCTCCGAAATTCCACTGGCTTCTAACACTTATGATTTTCACCATGGATTCTGGAAGGTGGGTAACCCCAGGCTGCCAGAAACTCACCTTCAGGTCAAACACCTTCTTGTCGCAGATGCTACAGACGTGTGGGAGGTGGAGGCGGGGCCACACCGTGGGAAGTCATTGAGCTCGTGCGCCTGTAGGGGCCTCACCGGCAGCATGACCTGCTCATCCTTGGCCCGTGGCCGGGCCCCACCAAAGCCCGCCTTGCTATTGTTCAGCCGACCCCAAAAAGAAGGAGGGTCCTGTCAGGAGTGGGCTCCTCAGGGTCATAGAGCTCATAGGGTTGGCTGGAGGGTGGTGGCCACAGGCTGGGGCCTCCCTAGGAGATCAGGCTTGCTCTGGCCGGAGAATCCATGGGCAGCCTCCCATTGGCCACTGGAGCTCTGCAGCAGGGACCCCACCTCGCCCTTCAGGCCCCCGCCTGCTCAGTGGCAAATGTGCCCACCACGTGTGAGCCCTTGGGAGCTGGGCCCATAGAAGTCCTTGGCAAAGGCAGCCTGGCCGTCTTGTCCTGAGTGGCCATAGTGCCCTTAGTAAGTCACGCTTTGCCTGAGGAAGAGGCCGGACTGGCAGGAAGCTGGGCTGTCCATCTGTCTCTGAGCCATACGCCTGGCCCAAGTTAGCTTGCCATATTCGTAGAAGCCCGTGAGCTAGCGCAGGCAGTGCAGCCTTGCCAATGCCCAAGGGACCGCGGGCTGGGCAGGAGTGGGAGGCACGACGCCACTGAAAGGGTGCACCACCACGGAACGGGGGCTGGCTGGGAAGGCTCACCGCAGGGCCCGCCGCGTGCCTGGCCCGGGAAGAGAAGGCAATTGTGTTTGCGGGAAGCGGGCACTGGGCATGGTGCAGCATGTTGGGGCACCCCGCATGGCTGGGAGGCGCTGATTACGGACGGTGCCTCAGCTGGTTGAAGAGAGGCTGGGACATGGCCACTTTGGAGAGGACTTGGTTCAGGACTGTGGCGGCTGCAGTGTTGTGTGGTGACAGCTGTCTGTGCCAACTTCAGGCGGTGGAGGGTGAGCTGGGCTTGCAGCTGTGCCAGTTGAAGACTGGCGGGCGAGGAAGCAGAGGGTTCAGGTTACCGACCGAGAAGGGGTTCTTGTCCAGCAGCTTGACGGCACTGCGGGAAGATAAACATCTCAATGTACAGCTGGTTTTCACAAAGGTGGACTTTTGACTGCACACATGCTGTCCATGGTCTCCCCATCCCCCTAAAGAAGACCCTGCCCACATGCGTCCACACATTAAAGCAAGTATGCAAAAATTCAACACTTGCACAGACTCATCTCTTTCTAGTCCAGCAGAAAAACAATTATTGACAGAATGTTCAACCTTACCCATAATCAAAGGGAAGCTAAACACCGTTAGAAACAAACATTTTTCTAATAAAATAGCGCCGGTGTTTTATACTTGTTAAATACAGCACTCAGAGCTGATGAGATGAAGGGAATGAACACGAGGTGGATCGTCCTAAGTCAGGGTTTCTCAACCTATTCAGGGCCATGCTCCCCCCTCTGAACTTTTCCTTCCTGAGATCATACTGACCCTCAAGTCTCATGCCATGGACCCCAATTTACACAATTTCTACCTGTGGGCCCTTGAAATATCCTGGAGGCCTCCCAAAGGGGATCCTAAGGTCACTGGTTGAGCAATGTTAGTCTAAGCATGCACCTCCGTTACAAGAACTCTGGGGAAATACACTTAGTACAGCCATATTGTTTTTGATCCCAAGATTCAATTCTGTCCATCTATCTTAAATAAAAAGAGACAAAATAAAGGCTAAGCTTGAAGCCCAAAAGCTATGCCATAATGTCACATTATTTTTAAAAGCTGACAACTATAAATGTTCAATAACAGGGAGGGAGGTCTCAAACAGAGTAAATCATGATATAGCCATGTAACAGAACTTTGGTAACCGCTCACCACTCTGATTTCTACTTCATTATGATGTTTAAGACATCCGAATAATGGACCATGCACCTTGGCAAAAAGAACACATCTGGGCCCAGGAGTAGCTCAGTGGTAGATTATATGTCACTCATGTAAGAATGAGGCTCTGGTTCGAATTCCCTATGTTACAAAGCATAAAATGAGGTTGCTTGAGACCTACTCGATTAAAACAATCAATATTAACAAAACTGTTTCAGGGTTGAAGAGACAACACAGAAGATAAACTGAACTGCTTTCCCTGCATGGAGCCAACCTGAGTTTAATCCCTGGCACCACATTTAGTCCCTAAGCCCAGCCAGGAGTCATTCCTGAGCACAGAGCCAGATATAACCCTTGGGCACCACTGGTATGGTCAAACCCCTCCCCACCAAAATAAAACATTGCAGAACACTAAACTCCCCTGGGTATCTGTTTCCTCTCCATACCTCACCTCTTTATTGTCAATGGTAAAAACCATATTAAATTTGGTGAGGTCACAGTATACTAAAAAATTGGTGTTTTTCCCCCAGGTCTGAGATCCATATAGAGTATGTGACAAAAGCAAGCTTCACCACTAAACAGCGGGAATTGTGTACATAATTTGTACCAAATATATTTTCACCCAATCTTCATTCATATTAAAGGTATATGAATAATTTGCTCTCTAGAAAGCAAATTTCTCTTTCTCAAGAGAAAACCTGATCTTTCCCCTTTGAGTTTCATCAGTAAATGCTTGAGATAAGAGCCTACTACTGAGAGTATACCACCTACATGGCAGAGCCTGGCAAAGCTACCTGTGTTTTATTTGATATGCCAAAAAAACAGTAACAATTATGGATCTCATTCCCATGACCTGAGGGAATGGTTTGAGGCTCTTCCTGTCCATAGAGCAAGCAGATGCCCTTAGGCTACACTTGCTTGTGACAGGATGTATGAAGATGTTACTGGTGCCCACTCGGGGCAAATCAATGAACAACGGGAAGACAAGTGATATAAGTGAAGTGAATAATTTGCTCTCCAGTCCACTTTGAAATGCAACTAGCATAAAGAAGATGTTTGTTCCATTGAGAGTGAATGGGGCCTCTGGAACTAGTTCATTTTCATAAACATAGTTTTTCTTTAGATTCAGCTGTAGACCTATCTTTCCACATTCTCAGTCAAAGTCAGCCAGCATTTGTGCCTCTTGGCTAATGTTTGGTGTTATTAGAACGATGTCATCAGCGAAGCGGAGGTGGTGTAGTTGCCAACCATCTATCTTCACTCCCATTCCTTCCCCATTCTAATTGTCGCATGATGTTCTCGAGGGTGGCCCTGAAGAGTTTTGGTGAAATGGTATCACCCTGTCGAACCCATCTTTTGACATCAATGATCACTTCTTTGTAGAATGGTGAGATCCTGGTGGTGAATCCTTAATACAGCTCACAAAGCATCTTGATGTATTGGGTTTTGAACACCCTGTTTGGCTAGGGCCCCGATGACTGCTTCAGTCTCCACAGAATCAAAGGCTTTCTGTAAATCAATGAACGTGAGACAGAGAGGCATCTTGTACTCCTGCAAACCTCAATGAGCTTGATTTACTGTGTGGATATGGTCGATTGTGCTGAATCCTTTCCGGAAGCCAGCTTGCTCACATGGTTGTCCTTCATCTAGTGTTCTGCCAATCCTGTTCAGGATGACTCGTGTAAACAGCTTGTAGATGACGGACAACAGGCAGATGGGGCGATATTTGCCAATGTCGTGAATGTCTCCCTTCTTGAACAGTAGAACTGTCCTGCTGGTTTTCCATTGGGAGGGCACCTTGCATTCGGACAGGTAGCGTGTGAAGAGTCCAGCTAGTGTATTGATGCGTACAGATGGCAAATTCTTCAGGTGTTCGGGTCTGACTTTGTCTGGGCCTGGTGCTTTTCCCTTCTTTACCGCGAGATGGCATGTCGGATTTCAGAAGGAGAACGTTGGGAATGACATATCCATCCTGTGGAATTTGGTATGTGGGCAGGTGGATGTGGCTATCAAAAGAGTTTGAGTAGAAGTCCTGGATAATCTCCATTGCCTTTCTGGAAGATGTGATAGATCCATCAGGGCGTCGGAGGGCAGTCATCTTGGACTTATAGTTGGCAAAGGACAGGCGGGCAGTGAGAATGCTTTTCCGGCTTCTGCTGCATCTTCCAGTATTTCTGCTCTTCTGTCTTTGAGGTCTTCTTTTATCACTTCTCTGCACCGTTTAGCACGCTTGGAAGTTAGCATTTGGTCTCCTGAGGCTCGCGCCTTGCCATGTTGGCAAATGAGCTCGAGAATTTCTGAAGACAGGTGTCCTTTTTGTGTCTTTCTCTCTCTCTCGGCATTCTTCGCACAATCATGGAGGTGCTGAACCAGTCGGTTGTATTCTTCATCAATGTCGTCAATTGTGGTATCTTCCCATGTTGCTGCAATGGTGCCTAAGAGTTCCCAGTTGGTGGTCGTTCTGGGAATTCTCTTCTTAAACTTTGCAGCCTTTTCTCCCCGTGCATGGGAAGTAGAATTTTGCACCGAAAGGAGACTGTGGTCCGATCCTGTTTGGAATTTGGGGGCGACAGCAACATTGGTCCAGACAAAACAGTCTGAATGCAGCAGTTATGTGTACCTAAGTCGAGAAGTCAACATGATGAACGACCTAAAACCTGAGCTGCACAGGAGGAAGAGAGTGGTATGGAATTCCTTCAATGGCATCGAAGAAATAGCTAAAAGGACAAAGAACCTCCAGCTCTGGGCACATCTCTTGTGCCCCGAGGACCTGGGCCTACGAAGCAGGGAAGAGAATGCTATTCGGTCTCCCAGAGAGGAATCGAAAGAGCTATGCTTGGAATATCATGCCTCACTCAAGTGAGAGAAGGAATCGGAGTTCTGACCTCCGTCGCTATTCCAGAATCAGGGACGCTGTCTAGTTTGCCAAGTCATCAAAAATCAGATGGGCTGGACATGTAATGCGATTTGGAGACAACCGCTGGACTAGAGCCGTTACCGACTGGATCCCACAGGATGTCAAAAGATCACGTGGCCGCCCACCTACAAGATGGTCAGACTTCCTTGTAAAGACCCTGAAGGAACAGTTTGAGGCTCTTCATATTCCTGAATCAACTAGATGCCATTGGGCTACATTGGCACGTGATAGGGTCCAATGGAAATGTTACTGGCGCCAGCTGAGCAAATCGATGAATCACGGGGATTCAAGTGATCAAGTGATAAAGAAACTTAAAAAATGCTAGGGAATAGTATTCTGCTGGTCTGAGAGTTCCACCCTTACTTCAGTACCACACTATTTTGATTACTAGTTTTAAATAGTAAAACTAATAGCTCAAAGTTAGGGGAGGAAAGCAAGTTCTGAGTTTCCAGAACTCTTCTACTGCATTATTTGCATCTTCTTCTTTCAAAAAGGATTGTTTTCGCTATTGGGGTCATGGGTTATTACTCCATCTAGATTTTAATGGTTTTATCCATGTCTTTAAAAAATGTCATGGGTATTTTTTTTAGGAACTACATTAAATATATATAATGCTTTGGGCAAGACTGTCATTTAGACAATATTAATCCATCTAATCCATCAACAGGGGATGTTCATGAATTTTCATTTTTCTCACGTCTTCTTTCTTTTTTCAGAGTTTTTATGATTTATTTTAAACACTGTGATTTACAAAGTACAAACTTTTTCACAATACAGTTGCTGGAAAGATTCATCATTCAGTACCAATCCCTCCACCAGTGTGCCCCCCCACCACCACCAGAGACCTGCATTTCCCCTCACCTGCCCTCCATCCCCCTCCCAATGCCTACTCACTTAGCCAGCATCAATTATGTTGATCCTTACAGCTCATATAAGGAAACAGTAATGATAAGTTCATGCCTTTTCTTTTTTTTTTTTTCCCTAGGCAGATGTGTGGGAGTCTGGCCAGTTTCTGTTCCTGGATTCACTTTCTAAGTTTCCAGAACACAGTGGTTTTCTACTGACAATCTCAGACACACCATCACTACAGCTACTGACAACACTTATTTCACATTTATCTCAACATCTATTTGAGCAATCCATTCTATATTAGTTGTTGGAGCTAATTCTCTAAATACAGTCGATGAACATGGTGTTAGACAAAAGTCAATGGAGATCCTAAAATCTCCATTGTGCCATTGAGTCCACTTTATAGGAAATTATTGAAGTGGTCCCCCCAGGCCATACCTCATGCCCACACACTTCATTTCTAAAAAATGTGATGGGATCTGAGTTAGATGAATATACTAGGTTTTGAGATAATGTGCGAGCGCTCTGTGCCCATGCTCCAGGGGAGTTCATGGGATTTCCCATGTATGGTCCCAGCCTGAGGTTGCAGTTCTGGATGGGCCCAGCAGGCCTTGCCAGAGGGCATTGAGTTGGGAGAGGGCACCCCAGCTTTAGCTCCCAGGAAACCTGGTGGATTCCATCACCCAGTCGTGCATACCTGGGCTTGGAGACTATTCTGTTGGGTGTGGCTCTGCCGAGCTGTGGAGTCTGGACCTTGAAAAAGGCTGCAGTTGTGATGCATGAAGTTTTTTTGGCCCCCTGAGGGTCTGACCAGGGAGGCAGGGGGGGGGGCCCAGTTCTGCCTCCCTTCCAGGACCCCTCATCAGCCTAGCCCAGACTGGAGCAGGCAGCAGCTCAGCCCTGTGCCTCTCGCGCTGTTTCCCAGCCGGTCACAGTCTCTTTTCAGTAGTTTTATAGGGGTTTTATTTGTGCATAAGTCTTTCACCACTTGTTAAGCTGATACCCAGGTGCTTGATTTTCCAGGGCACAATTGTAAATGGTATGGTTTTTATAATTTCTCTCTCTTCTCCTGCATTATTTGCATAAAGGAAAGCTATGGATTTATGTGCATTGGCTTTGTGCCTGCCACTTTACTATACAAGTTTATTTTTCCAAGGAGCTATTTTTTGTGGAGTCTTTAGAATTTTCTTAGCATCATGTTGAATATCTTTAACAACTGTATTATGAACAATATTGTAAACCATAGTGCTTAAAGAAAAAAAAATGAAACCCGGCGAGGGAAGCCTCTTCATCAAATGGTACTCTGAAAACTGGTTGGTCACATGTTAAGAGAAAAAAAAAGAATTCTAACTTCTTTCTAGCACCATGCACAAAAGTAAAATTGAAATGGATTAAAGATCTCAGATTAAAGATACCAGACGTAAATTCATAAACTGCATTGAGGAAAACATGTAGAACACTTCATAATATTGAAGCTAAAGGTATCTTCAATGATTCAATATAATTGGCAAAGCAAACTGAAATGATGATCAACAAATGGAACCATATCAAACTAAGAACCTTCAGCACTTCCAAAGGAAATGGTAACCAAAACAACCCCCCCACCCCCCCACACACAGACTGGGAGAAAAATATTTGTTCACCACTGAATGGTAAAGGGTTGAGTTCCAAGGTGTAAAGCACTAATAGAACTCTACAAAAAAAATTAAAAACTTTAAAATGGGGAGGAGGATGAGTAGAAACTTCTTCAAAGAAGATATACAAATGGCAAACAGGCACATTAAATGCTGTGTTTCACTTATCATCAGGGAAAGGCAAAACAACAACCACCACCAATGAGATACCAACTCACACCAGTGAGACCAGTACACATCACAAAGAATAAAAACCACCAGTGTTGGTGTGGATGTGGGGGGGAAATGGAACCTTATTCTCTGCGGGGGTGGGGAATGTCTATTGATTCAGTCTTTTTTGGAAAACAATATGGCCGCCTCCTTAGAAAATTAGAAACTGGGGCGGGGCGATAGCACAGCGGGTAGGGCGTTGCCTTGCACGTGGCTGGCCTGTGCCGGTCTGGGTTCGATCCCGGCATCCCATGTGGTCCCCCGAGCACTGCCAGGAATAGTTCCTGAGTGCAGAACCAGGAGGAAACCCCTGAGCATCGCCGGGTGTGACCCAAAAAAGCAAAAAAAAAAAAAAAAAAAGACGAAAAAGAAAAATTAGAAACTAGGTTTAAATGACCTAGGATTTTCATTCTTGGCATCAACCTCATGGACCCAAAAACTCATTCATAATACTGTGTTCATTGCAGCATTATGCACAATATCAAAAAGTGGAAACAACTGAAGTGTCTAAGAACAAATGACTGGATTAAATAAACAAAACAAAACTATGGTACAATTCTTGAGCATAGAGCCAGGAGTCATCGCTGAGCATAGCCAGGTGTGATCCACAAACAAAATAAAACAAAACAACCAAATGATGCTACACATACACAATGGAATACTACTTGACTTTAAGAAATAGCCAAATCATGAAATCTGCTGCTATATGAATTGATCTGGAGAGTATTATGTCAAATGCAGTTAGAGGAGAAGGACAGACACAGAATGATCTCTCTCACATGTGGGATATAAAGAATCACAGTAGGGGAGTAACAGTAGTGCCCAAAGACAGCAGAAACTGAGAACTGGTCTTCAGAAGGCGCTTATGGGGTGGGGGGCGGGACTGGGAAGCCAGGGACGGGGAGTGAACAATCTGGGGAGCTATAGTGTGTACAAATGTTTCATGTATGAAACCCTCCTAATAAGAGTTTTGTAGACCCTGATGCCCAAAATAAAATAAATTCCAAGTGAAGAATCTAAAATAAGGGGTTACTGGCCATCATGGACACTCCCAGAACCTCACTGTAGGGTGCCACACGTGCTTTCCTGTAACTGCTTCTGATTGGTCACGGGTGCTTCCCTGGGCCAGAAAAGCAGGATGCATGGTCTGAAATGGAGACAGGCTGATCCCAGAAAGCCTGAGGTCTGTGGTTACTATTGTCAGAGATTTTTCTTTTTTCTTTTTTCTTCCCCCTGTAAATCCATAGTTCCTGAGTTGCAAATCTCCATTCCGGAGAGTGGGTGTGATCAGGAAATGTGTTTGGGATGTTGCTGAACTAAAATTCCCAAAGAGATTTGAATGGGAAGAACAAGATGGTGCATATGGAGAAATAAACATGCCATGGATGTGTGGGGTCAGAACTTGGACAGGGTTTCTATGGCCACAGGCTTCACACAGAACAAGTCTGAGGATTCATAAATGAAGAAGATGCTCAGGGTTGGCAGGTAAGCAGAGGCGAGATAAAAAAGGGAGGCTGGCAGAGGCGTGAGCTCACTTCTCGTGCTGCGAAGACAACTTCTGCTTAGGTTGGCTTTATGCCTCCTTTTCCAGGTGGGGATACCCCTTCCCCAGCCCCCACCTCCACAGGTCACTGAATCGATCCCGTGAAGTCATAGCTGACATCACAGAAGGTTGA